>CM038115.1:6224386-6459084 GCA_001642375.2 Mentha longifolia | reverse complement strand
ATTTAAGACACTTCACAATAAATAGACAAAAAATGAGAATCATTTCAAAAAGTTTCCTTCATGCTATTTTCGATGTTAATAGGTTAAGCAGAGTAAGGTGTTGACATGGGCTACATGGCCATGAGTGGTGATGAAGCGAAAGAGGTAACACTTACTCAACTCCATCTTCTACTTACCAACACTCCACATGAACACCGTGAGGAAGAAGATTCATCGCGCATTGGAAGTGAGCTTCTCGAGGACCATCTAAAGTTACTTGAGAATCACGAATCAATGCAAAAAGTTTTGATTCAGTACCACAAGGAGAACAATCGGCTTGCAACAACTCTTGAACAAAAAGAGTTGGAGTTGTTTCAATGACCGAGACGTTCGATGACCTTCACGGGAGGTTTCAAAATTTATTGGCCAATGAGTCACCTCAAAATGAATTTTGTATCCTCAAAATCGAAATAGTTTTAGGGCCAATTCAAAGTTATAGTATTCTACTAATAATCTTTGTAGCAATATAATATTATAATACTCATTATGTCCCGTCAAAATAACCTTATTTCTTTATTTTATACCTCACATATATTCAAGAAATCAGGTCATTTCGACGGGATGGAGGAAGTATTAGTTATGTGTTTTTTTTTTAATTGTGTCCACTAAAAATTAATTAACTAAAATCTAAATAATTTTTTTATTTTTATTTTTTAGTAAATTATGTGCACATCATATACAAATTTCTTGCAATTTGATGCTGGAATCAAACTCTAAACTAAGCATCACTATTTTGGAGAGTGAAGTGAAAAGTAGTGGTACGGGAAGAGAATAGGATGTAAATTCTTTTAGTATGTATTGATAGCTATAATCGTTAAATTTTTGTAACTAAAGTGTATATTTTCAATTTAAGACACTTCACAATAATTAGACATATAATTTCAAAATTTTCCGTTGATCGGGCAGAGTTTCATACTATTTTTGATTTTAATAGGTATAAGCAGAGTACAACTATTCGATAAATACTAGAGTACAACATATTAAAATACACATTTTTTATAAAAAAATTATCAATAATACTACAATCTTAATAAATATACAATAATATTTTCAGAAAAAAGCCTTTTAGCCAATATATTGTAGGCACCGAAATTTTAAGAAAAAAAGAAAATAAATATCTTTATTTGATTATATATTTATTTGATTTGGAATTTTATGAAATCTAAATTAAATACTCCATAATATATTTAATAATAAAGATATTCAAGATGGAGATTTATTTTGTGGCGACAAGTTAAATATTTTATTGATATATATCAATATTTAAGAGTCAATAGAATTGTGACACTTCATCATCAAAGCCCGCCATGGAGCCCAAAAGCCCACCATGCATGCTCCTTCTACACCCTATAAATAAGGTTCCTAGAAGATCTCATAAATCACACCAGAAATCATAATCACAAGCTCGAGAAATTGGAGTTATAATTTGCTATGAATTTCTCTCTAATATTCAAGGCTTTCTTCGTGGAATACGATTGTATTTTTCACGAAGAGATTTATGTGTCATATTCAAGGTTTTCTTCGTTGGATACGATTGTATTCTTTACGGAAAGTCTCCAAATCAGCGTTTGATTCGGAAATAAGGCAATAGTCTTCCGATATCGACGTTGTAAAGCCCAACTCCCTACGTCCCAATGTTTGATTCGGAAATAAGACGAAAGTCATCTGACATCGGCGTTTCAAAGCCAAGCTCCCTACGTCCCAGCGTTCGATCTGGAAATAAGACAAAAGTTTTCCGCATCAACGTTGTAAAAGTCAAGTTCAAGGAAATCAAAGGAGAGATATTTCTCCGATAAATCTCAAAAGGCCGCTCGAAAGATCATTCAAGAAATATTCGAAGAAAAGAATCAGAGGATTATAGAGAGATTGTACCTCCAAATATATATTTCAATCCATAATTTTAGATTTGTACGCAATTCCGTATTTGTTTATTAAATACATAAATTTGTATTTACATATATATATATTTAAATAATCTCAAGGTTAGTTATTGATCAAATCCAAGATCACGACTTTGAAGCAATTAAGGTTAACTGCAAGATTATGTGGATTTCAAGATTATAAATGACGTCATTTATTCACCAAAAATGAAAGTTTCGAAATTTAATTTAGTGAGATTTAAAAGTGGTGTCTAATTTACAAAAATATCAAAATTGATGTACTCCCTCCGTTTTTTTTTGTGTCCTACTTACTATTTTTTTTGTTTGTTTTCAAATGTCCCATTTTAAAATTTAATGACATAATAGTTACATTTTTCCAATTTTACCCCTTATAATTGGTGATAAAAAAAGAGAATAATAAATAAAGTTAAAATATAAATTTACACATTTCTTTGGTATTTGCAATTTAGCGGCCGCGACACTTAAAAAAAATAGAGGTAGTATTATACTACTATAAGGAATTGCTAATGTTTCTAACACAGAAAAATATCGAAAAAGAGCACTACACATTACAATAAAAATATATTTCTAGTATTAAAAATTCCATAAATGCCAAAACTGGTGCTCATTTTCAATCTAATAATCATATCAATCATTAAGGGCCACCAACAAAATATTCGACACTGTTATCATAAGTTTGTCTATATTCACTCTTCCATTTTAAAAGCCATCTTCGTTTTCAACATGAAAAAAAAAAAAAGGAAAAAAAAAAAGAAAAGAAGAAAAGAAAAGGATACTAATTATTCCCATGCCATAAAAATTGCAAACAACACATGATTTCTTGTTCTGTGGCAATATCCACATCGGTATCAAATACCTAAGTGGTCCAAATAAAAAATTGTGGGCAAGATATATCCCTATAAAGAAAAGATATATTCTCGCTAAATCTACAAATGAAATTTCAACATGCTAAAATGCTATAGGCATAATTAGAGGTGAAGTTGACTAAAAGTAGTAGTAGTAGTAGTTATGCATGTGAGGTGTTGCAATTCATGTACTGGTTTCACAATCACCCCACATTTTCTTCAACTGGAATAAAAAGTTGACTTATACATATGAATAAAGTTGGATTCAATTCTATTATAGAAAAAAAAAATGTATGATGACATATTTTCAATGCTTACTAGAATGCAACATAACAATCAAGAATTTTAAAAAAAATAAAATATTGTAGCACCTAACTTAGATTTGCAGACATGATAAATATTCTTTGATAAATGTAGTATCATATTCTCTCCCTAAAGTTTTCTGGCATTTTTCTCAGAGAATAAATTGGCAGAAATTGAGTACATAGATCACCATAGATGCAACCAGTGTGAACATGAAAAATGGTACCTTTTAACCTAACCGAGTTTTTCAATAAGTCGACTAGATTCCTATGGTAGCGCAAGACGAGACAAATATGTTAACCTTATTGCTGGTTGCATGCCACTTGATGCACAGTGTCGTCATCATCGTCTCTGTCGTATGCCTCTTGTTTTCTTCGTCTCTCCTTCTGTTTCATCTCTTCCTCGATGTTGACATCGAGCAAGGTGACCTCCTCACATCGAGCAACTACTTTATCAGACAAGCGCTTGCTCGATTTAGATGGCAGCACCTGATTCAGAATTTGTGATTTCTGGGGAGAAATGAAGGCAGGCTCAGGGAAATTCACATTGAAATGGATAATTAGCTGTCCCTTCATGAATGGTCTCTGGTATTGTGGCATTCCCTCATCATTTATTGCCTTGTACGAATCTGCAAACGAAACCATCATCCAAGGAATTTCTCAATATTTGATCGATGTAATGAAGTAGCATACAAGAAAAATGTATGCAGTTTCAAACAACTACCGGGCTTCATGACTTTTCCGGGGTCTGATTTTATTAGAAGCTGTCTCCCATCAAGATGAGTTAGTACAAACTGAAACCCGCATAGAGCTTCTGTTAAATTAAGATTGTGTTCGACATGAAGATCGTCGGATTTCCTTTTGAACTTATGGTGTTCTTTCTGTTGCAACACTACGATGATGTCTCCGGTTATAGTATCAGGCTGCAAATAGCCAGCAAGTGAGCTTGTCTTAGTGAAGGAGCAAGAGCATACCAAAGAGACTAACCAAGAAAACCATGTAGTCTAAACCAAAACAATTCTTTTTGAGGCACATAGAGTATTCCTTCAAATTTCTCGAGCTATAATGATAAGATTATATATAATGTGTGTGTGTATGTGTGTGAGCGCGTGTGTGTATGCTAAAGGATTAATATAACTTACAGCTTCATCGGCTTCTCCTGAGAACACTATTTTCTGATTATGATGCATCCCTTTCTCCACATTCACTTCTAGCACTTTCTTTTCCTGTACAATCTTTTCACCTTTGCACTGAGAGCATCTATCTCTTTCATTAATCATTTCCCCTTCATCAAAGTAGATTCATATTGGGCGTAAGATTTCAAAATTGATCATGTGGAGATTAGAAATCAGTAAAACACTTGATGCAGCACCTGATCCTCTGCATTCAGCACAGACATGTTGAATTCGTTGGATCATGCCAGGTCCTATACGCCGGCTAGTTGTCCTACTTCCAGTACCCTGGCACCCATAACATCTTCCTAAGCTTCCACTCTTTGAGCCGTTCCTGAGAAAAGGCATTTTGATGAGTTAGAAAAAGATCAGACGCAGAGAAACAATCTCAAAATGAGATTCAACTAATAGTCTTTTCAAGTTGTAGTCAGAATTTTTACACAAATTCATTGTTAATCACAAATTTCATTATGATAAGAAAACTAAAAAATTGAACAACACAATCCTTTTTTCTGGGACCCTCAATCTTGCTACACCTAGATAGTTTCACTGCTTTATACAACAACATTTTGGAAATAGATATCAGTCTTGAAACAGAATGTATAGAAAATTCCAGGCACGACATTCAAAAGATTCAAGCTGAGTTCAAGTTAGCTATCAAAGTCTTAATTGCACGAGAAATGATTTATTGTAATAAGCCTGAGCAAATTGAGCATTAAGAATATATACCCTTTACACTTGGGGCATATTATGTTCCGAGAAAGAGAGAGTTTTCTAGTTGTACCATTGTACAAGTCCTCTAGAGAAACTCTTAATGGATGCACTACATCTTCACCTTGTCTCTTTCGGCCTCTGGACCCTCTGCCACCTAAGGATTTAATTTTCTATATTAAATTAAGAACCACTAGCTCCAAAAAGAGAAATAAGTATATAAATCAGCCATCTCACCACCAAAACTGCTACTAAATCCACCACCGAAACCTCCAGTAAATCCACCACTGAAAAAGGATTCAAATATATTGAAAGAATCCTGAGAGTGACTGCCCCCTCCTACTCCCCCCTCCTTAAGGGCATCTTCACCATATGCATCATAAATCTCTCTCTTTTTAGGATCAGTCAGCACTTCATAAGCTTGTGCCACCTCCTTGAACTGATTCAGAGACAAAAGGAGAAAGTCGGGCTACTTAGAACTACTGTAGTACATAAGTCTGCACTACGACAATTCAACATTAATTTCATTCTGCGGGAAGTACACATCTCAATGTGCACAGATACTGGCATCCACATTGCAAATCTTATGAACTGAACTTAAAGAGGACTTGCCTTTTCAGGATCTCCGCCTTTATCAGGATGATTCTTAATGGCAGCTTTTTTGTAGGCCTTCTTGAGTTCGTCCGGACTTGCACTTCTTGGAACACCAAGAATCTCGTAGTACTTTAGGTCATTGCTTTTCCTTCGAGCTCCTCCAAACATAATGGTTTCGCTTCAGTCCTAAACACGTGAAACTGCACCACAATGAACCATAATAACTTAGAGGTGCGGTAAGATAACCATTCTAACAAAGGGGAGCAATTGGTCAATTAGATAACCGCAAATGTTTGCAGTTGATGGTGTTACTTTGGCAATGAAGAAAAAGACATGAATCTTCTCATATAACTGAATTATACAAACTTCACGAGTTCATCACGGGTGATAAAGTAACTTGAAATTTGGATAATCATGAGGGGATGTTCTTCACACAATCCAACACCAATCACATTATAAAAAATGTTGCCGAAGAAATTTACTATCAGCATTTCGCATGACAAGTATCAGAAACATCCCCAAATCAACCGAGATTCACTTAAAACTGACATTTACTTCGAACAATAAAACTAAACTTCACACTCTAATGCCACCATAAAAAAAAATAATAAAAACAATCCCCATCTTCATAATTAATACTAATGCAACTCCAAAAGTCCCCCAACAGCAGCAGTAAATGTGAGCATTTTGCAAGAATGCACCAATATAAATTTCACAGTAAAACTAAAATGCTACACAGAATTTCTCTTTGCAGAACAATAATCATTAAAAGCACGCAAACCTAAAATTAAAGATGTAAAGAAATCGACTTCAATTGTAAGAGCAAAAACGACTCAGAAATATTCAGAATCCAATTAAACGAGTAGTTAATTCCTTGTCAGATAAACTTGGTTACTGAGTGATTAGATATATCACATCACATCACATAACATAACATAACATAACATAACATAACATAACATAACACGGTTAAATATAAACAGAAGGGATCAAAACATTAGCTGGAAAGTAATTAAATAATTGAAATTAAAAAACCGGGCACGTGCAGCTTAACGTAGAACCCACACATAAATCAACTTCAAACAAATATAACAAATTCTTCCGCATGATTAAATCAATAAACCCACAAATCTACCTCAAAAACGCAGGGAAAGACTGGATCAGAGGAAATTGAAGCTCACACAATTTCTACCCCAAAAATAAGTTCAGATTTTACGATCATTCAAATTGTAGGGATTGAAGCTCGTACACATAAATCTACCGAAAACACATAAAAGAATATAAATAGACGCAGAATCAGCTGTGGATTAAACAATCTTCATGAACTCGCACCTTTAAATTTGAATGGGATCCCCAAAATTGAGAGATAAAGCATGGAGTTCTGACTTTTTAAATTGGTAAAGGTCTTCTCCAATTAATTGCAAGACCACTCTGATTTCTCAATCCGTGGCGTTGGATCTTGGATGGCGGGGAATCAATTGGGCCGGGCTAACTGCAAGATCCGACCCGGTTATGTAGGCTTATTATAAACTTGGTTCATTTTCTCCCATTTAAAAAAAAAATTAACCACCGTGAACTAATGTCGCCTAGCTAATGCAAACATGTTTAATAGTATGTGTTAATAATATATTTAATGAAAATTATTATTAATGAATTTATATCTATACCCTATTATAAAAGTGTCTTGTTTTATAAATTTTGATTTACCTATTTTGTCCCTATTACATAATTTAATTTAAGGTCAATAATGTAATATCATATTATTATGACTTTTACATAATTATATTCAGCAATTCCACTTTGATCATAATTCGAAACATGATTGGAAACCTTTTCAAGCTATTTATATATCTAGAAAGAACACATCAAAAGGGCCATGAATCTGTACTGGAGGAGAATTAATCTGTTCAGCATGCCATCACACACAACTAAAGTGCGATCGCATCTATGAGACATAATATACTTATATATTATTGTATATTTCAACATTCTTTTAACTTAATCAATTAAATTATTATTAATTTTATTGCAAAATTATTTTAAGTCAAACTTTCAATGTTAGCTTTAAAGGTGTAAGCAATTCTCTTTGTAAACTTCAAAACAATTGGATGCGTGTTATTTATGCAATTTACGAGGTATTTTTAACACACCATGACTATTATAACTTTTTTTTTTTTATATAATACCCAATGTAGAAATAAGGATATGATTATAAATGAAATTGAAAGATGAATTTACGATGGAGTATATCATAAAATAGCTTTAGCATATAAAATTGATTATACCTATTATATCATCACTCATATATATCATTTAAAAGTAATAATGAACAATATATATTCTATGACAATTTCAATAATTTATAACGACTTGTATTTATTTATTTAAAAAAAAACAACAATGATGCGTATTGTTATCTACGCTAATATAATAACTACTCTTTTAATATTTTATTAGAAGATTAATGAATTATGAATAAATAATTTATAAAATATATCACATCGACTGATCAAGTCTGCATGCATATCGGTATCTTCTTATTGGTACTCTTTTTCATTAAGAAGTTATTTTAATCAATTCTCCATGTCAATTTTCTTCATATATGAACAATTGCATTTAAAATGTATTTCCTTTGTTTCTTTTCATTTTGGATAAACAAATTAAGAAATCTAATAAAAAAAAATAGGCCAAAAAAATGAGTGTAGATTAATTAGGAGTAAGGATGGTGTTAGGGATATATGTAGTGTTTGTTTGTTGGGCCAAAAAAAAAAGGCCAAAAAAAATCTCTAAATAAAAAATAGGTCAAATTAGAAAAAAAAATAGAGGGAGTAACATTTAGAATGTGACAATTCATTTGCAATTCATTTGAGAATGAGTGTGTCTATGTTTTACTAAGTTTATCTAGGATCTTTATATATATATATATATATATATATATATATATATATATATATATATATATATATATATATATATATATATATTAATATTTCAACAAATTTACCATGTTCAAAGATTCAAACGTAAAAAATATAATGGACAATACGATAAAGAATTTAATATTGTTTCAGCATTGGAAAAAAATGTGAAAAGATAATAAAAAGTATCACGATTTGTTCTGTTATCTTCAATATAATTCTCGTGATAGTTGATTGCCTTTTCTAATGTTTTGATAGTATTTTTGGAGCAGCTCCAATATAAGAAAATTTGAATTGTTAATGATGCTAACTTAAGTTCACATGATAGTTTAATTATAGATGATTATGCATAAGTTGTGTTAATCTACACAATCCCATAACTGAAAAAAAAAAAAAAAAAAAAAAAAAAAAACTGGCCAATCAACTGCGTACAATTTAGTTTTTACATTATATAATTACAAATATTTTGTTGAAGTTAAAAATTAAAAATATTGCATTATTATAGATTCCGTTAGCATTCAAAATATCTTGTTCTTTTGTTTAAGAAAACAAGGTTAATGAGAGATTATACGTGCAACGTACGTAATCACTGCTAATTTTATAAAATAAATCATATTGAGTACCAAAAAAAGATAAACTATAAAATAAAAAAAATAAAAAATAAAAAACTCTAAATAAAAAATAATATTAACGTGATACTATTATATTATTCGTAAACACATCAATCGGAGAGCATTCAGATCAATTACTACAAAATTTTCATATTAACACTCATAGTATCACGCAAAAGAAAAAATACTTCAAAATTATATTTTAAAATTCGTATTAGGTTTCGGTAGAAACGCGAGCCGAAAAGTCAATAGTCAAAGCGAGACTAATGTAATGGGATGAATGTAGTATATAACACTCTATGAATTTCTGAATGAGATGCGGTGGTTGGCCGAAATCTAAATTTTGTGATGAGATCGCGTGAGCTTTTCAAAATTCGGGTTCTACTTTTAAGACCCCATTGTCGTTTTGTTATTTAGTGACGTGGAATGTTAGACGATTGTTATAATAGGAGTATTGTTTATATAATTGCTCCCCTGTATTTATCTTAAATTATCAAAAAATTGTTCCTAATCAAGTGTCCTATCATATATTTTTAAACAAAAATTAATCTAAGCTATTACATTTACCCTATAAGTATTACAAATTTCTTACTTTGCAATCTCTAAAATTAAATATTCAATCACAAAACATATCGGAATCTCTCAAATATAGATATATTCAATTATCTGACCAAAAAAAAGATATATTCCATTATAAAACATATCAGAATAATAAAATTTACGGATATTGACATGTTCGCAGTTAATTTTTGGGTTTATTTTTATTAGTCCAAACCGGTGTGTTATGTTTGATAGAAAAAAAAAATGATGAAAATTAATATAGTTTCTTACTTGTTTTATCATATGTAAATTTAAAAATAGACGTAAATTGAGAAAAATATTATCATTCTAAATGTATAAATATTAAGTATAATGATTTGAAGTAAAAAGATGAAAAAATGGCCGTCCATTTTGCACTATAGATAGCATAGAAAAAAAGTACTAAAAACTGGTGGAATATTTTGATATTGCATTAAGAAGAAAATAAGGACACAAAGATGCATATTGGGGCATGATACCACTAAGCAAGGATAAAATTCCAATTTGAGTGGGCTCCACTTTGCACTGTCTTGTCTTCCGGTCTACTAGTCTAGTCATTTCATTTCAAGTTGGAAATTTCTTTGTAAAGTTGTAAGAGATAGGATTTCAATTTAGCCTGAAATTTGCGGGTTTACCCGAGTAATTCGAGCTAAAAGTGGGTTAAGGTCGAATATTTTTAATTCGAAAAAGATTTTAACCCGAATGGCCTGAACTGAATAGCCCGAAACCCGATAGGGCTAGCCCGGAAGCTTGGCTGGCTGGCCCGACAACCCGAAAGTTTTCATTAATTAAGTGTTAATTTTTATTACTTTGTTTCAAATATTAAAAATTAGCTTGATTCAAATACTTGTAAAACATATTACAATTTTCTATGCTAAGTTGTATACTTGTATTCATCATACTCCATCCGTTCCGCGACAATTGTCCACTTTTATTATTTTATATCTCACATATATTATTCATTGTAGACAATTGCCGCGAGACGGAGGGAGTAATATTTTTTCTATTTTGCATTTCACCACATAATAAAAAATAATTAATATAATCATTAAAAGAAAATTATCTCCACATCTCAATTAACTACTTATTATATCTTATTATATTATGCAAGTTAAAGTATCATAATACGAAATAAAGTGACTTAGATGGTATAACATGAATTATTTATTTTTATAAAATTATGGTTATACAAAAAATTGCTAACTTATTGGTCCGACGGGCTAGTCCGAGCCCCAAAGGTTTAGGGTTAAGGTTGAAAATTTCTAATTTGAAAAAAACTCAACCCGAACTGAACTATCAAAAACCCGACAGGACTGACCCGAAACTTCTCGGGTTGACCCGATTGACATTCCTAGTAAGACACGTACAAATTGGCTCTATATTTGGAATTCCTCGTATTTTATTGCGTTCGAATTACGGCTATGGATCAAATATTCCAGATGCATGCACTCCACAACCTCCGCCCGCCACCACCGTCTCCGCCGTGACTTCCCAGAAGATTCCGCCGTATGCTTCGTCACCTCCAAAATTCTCTTTGTGGGCCTTTTATGTTTTGGAATCGTGAATTTTATATGGATTGATAGTTTTCTTTTTTTTTGTTGGACATATTTATTCCATTGGAATGGGTCGTTATTGGCACCTTGTTTTGAAGGAACTATTTGGAATTATTCTAAAAATCTTGCACGACGACATAGTCAGATAAGCAAGTTTCATCTACTTTATTTGGAATATTAAATGAATAAATTTTTAATAATAAAATTAAAAAGGATATTTTGTCAAATTTAAGTAAAAAGGAGAAATTGTAAATAAAGTACAATAATTTTGATCGGTCATGCTGATATATTATGTAATTTATTAATTTTTATTTTTTAAGTATAACACAACTTAAATTGAAACTAAATTTATGGGACAGAATTAGTACCGAGTCCAATAACCTTTATCGAAAAATGATGGATAAAAATATCAAAAACAATTGGATAAATTAGACAATAACATATAATGTTCCACCGTTTACCGAATTGACCAGAAAAGTAAACAGAAAAGGATACAAAATTTGGAGTTTATTGTTTTTTGATGGCGCTTTAAGATTTTTAAGTTAAAACATTAAATATGGATATTTATGGATTTAGTTTAAAGTTTGGTATATTTGTGAAAAAATTATGGGAAAAATAACATTGTAAATAGTGGCGGAATAGGGGAGCAGTGGCAGTGGGTCCAATGGAATTATGGAACTATATGCAACTTTTATAAAAGAGCCGTCTTTAATATTTATACTTTTTTTTTTTAATATCATAATGTAATTTAAATAACATGTAGGGTGTTTAAGACCCCATATCATATAATAATAGTGACTTAAATAATGTTTAGTAGACTTTATTATTTAAACAGGAGTCCCGTTGTAAAGATGAAGCCCGCTGCTAAACATCTTATTCTTCCTTCTTATTATATATCACCTCAACCCTAATATAAATAAAATGGGTTGTACATAGTATTTAGTTAGACTACCAAACACTATTTTATATTAGTTATCTAAGTTTATTCTCTATTATTTATCTTGATATTATTAATATATAGACATTATTAGAGTAACATACCAAACATTCGTGTCACTAATCATGCGTCCATTTATACTTTTTGCAAAAGTCAATTATAAATATAACTATGTATATTTTTTGGGTGTCCTCTTTGAGTGAAAACGAGGGAATATGATTTTTTTTTTTTTTTTTTTTTTTTTTCCACTCTAAATCATGATAATATCTTCTCAATTATCTAGAATGATAATATTTTCTTATCTTTTACACTTTAGAGAAGATATGATAAAACAAATGGGTATCACATTATGAGATAATATTTTTTATTAATTCCTCATCCTCATTTCCTTTTCCATCATGTTAAAAAAAAAAAAGAATAAATTATTAAGGGTCGTTTAGTATCCATATACTAGTATATCAGATATCAGATAAAAATAAAGATATGGGTATCAGATTTCAGGTATGAGTATGAGATTGATATCTAATACTCCCTCCATCCCTTTGGAATAGTTACATAACTTTTCGACACATAAATATTTAGTGTTTTAAGTGAGTTTGGTAATTGAGGATAATAATAAATTAAGGTTATAATTACTATTTTATTTTATTATTTATTAAAAAACCTAAAATTTAAATAATAAATTGATTAATTATTTTTAACAAATACGGAGTAATAAAATAAAATATTAGAGAATTAAATAAATAATAAAATAAATATTTTTATATATTTTTAATTATTATAAATAACAATTATAAATTTTAATTATTATAATTTTTTTAATTATTATAGATAACAGTTATAAAGTTTTAATTATTATAAAATTTTAATTATTATAGATAATTACTAATTCACTTTATATTTTATTTTATTTTTATTATTTATTAAATTAATTATTTCACTACAAAAAATATGAGCTAAAAAGGCACTTAAAAACGTCACTAAGAACTGGTTATTGAGGCACTTCGGATATTAAGGAATTTAACAGGAGTGCCTCACTATGAAGTGTATGCCATGAGAAGGGTTCTACCAATACATATATATGTGTCCACACTAATAGTATATAAAGGCATCGTAAAGTGTCATGATACATGTTCTAAAAGAGCACTAATTTTTCTTCATGTAAATATTTACAATTATATTTTTTCCACGTCCAGATTTATCATTATTTATAATATTGATTTGGCTCGCATTTTTAAACAACTTTGCAGTTGCTATGTTTATATCTAATTTTAACTATAAAATATAACTAGCGAAGCAGATATAAAACTAATAAATCCATATTAAACTATTATAAATCATCAAACAAAAATTATTATACACATAGCAGAACAATTCATTCAACAGATATACTTAAATTCGATACATGAGTAAAAACTGCACATATGATAATTTGCTCTAGCTATGATTAAATGCAGTAGAATGTCTCACAATCCAAAGCCTGATTATTAATCAATCCTTATGTTACCTGCACATGACAAAACAAGCAAAAAGTAGAAATAAAAAATGATTGTGAGAATAGTTAGAATAATAAAGTACACCAATTGAATAAAAATGTAACATGAGTCCGTAGTGTGAAGAACCCCAACCTTCATTCCAACCTTAATTCACAGAAATAAAATTAATGGAACCCGTATGCAATTTGTCTTTTCTCTCAAATCAAAATTACCAACCCCAGCAAATAAAATCCAAATCAAAATTTCCAACCCCATCAAACAAAATCCAGTAATTAATTTGTGGTATGCAAGACTACTAACCTTGGAATTAAATTGTGGATTCAGTCGGTTGGAATCGGTCATTTTCTTGTTCTTCACATCTGGTGGAGATGGTGAATTTTTCTTCTTTCGTATCATTGTCACAAAGGAACAAATGAGGAACCATATCATTTAATTTAGTCTCTCGGTTTGAAGTTGAGAGAGAATTTGTAGTGGAGGAGTGGGCAGTTTCTTCAAGTTGGCTTCTTTCTTTTTTTTTTTTTTTTTCCTGCCGTGTATTCCTTGTATTTTTTTAATAATTTTACAAATGGAGTATATAAATCATCTGATTATTCATTCAATATTTTTTAATTTTAGTATTTTCTTTTCTAAAAAAAAAGGTTAGTATTTACTGTTTATATGTTATTTTAATCTAGATCTATATTATTGTATCTAATTTTATCCACGTCTCTACTAAACAAATCGATATGATTTATTTTTTTTACTTTATCCATGTTAGTATTTTTCCCAAAAAAAATATTATCTTAATAAATAATTTAATAATAAAAGGTCCTTATCAATCTCTTTGTGTTGCATTTAAAGAAACATTAGTTCATCTGATTTTTATTATATTATATATATTCACTGTATATTTGCTATTATGTTAGAAAAATAATTTTTATTATATTATATATATTCACGGTGTATTTGCTATTATGTTAGAAAAATAAGAATGAAAATATATATATTTTTTATTTTATTTTAAATCTGATAACTTTTAGTTGGAAAGGTTTTGATTTTTTTCCTTACCCAGAAAAATCACGCTTTTCCTTTCCCTTTAATGAGTTTATATCTATTTTTTTTATAATTATAATGCGTATCGGTAAGTGTCACAAAACGTAATGCATTATGGCATTGAAGACAAAATGCCATGTGAGCACCACGTAAAATGTGGTAAGAGATCAATGTATTAACTGGATACTTGTCAAGGCATTTGTTTATAAGTGTCATAAAATTAATGTAGTTATAGCTCATAATTCTAGTAGTGTTTATTAATTAATATTTATTTTATTTTATAAAGAAGAAATTTACGAATTAGAGAAGGAGTGGATGGGGGCATATTTAGGAATGAGTTTGTAAAAATAAATGAATGATAACTCTCATAATATTGGTATATGAAAAAGACTTAAAAGAAGAGATATTAGTATATCAAATATATCATTTTGATATCCATATACTGATATACCAAACACGGTATGCGTATGAGCCATTTTAATACTCATATATGATATACGTATATAGATACCTAAATGTGAAATTTTGGAGGTTGAAGAATGAAGATTACTGATTTGAATTCAATCCAATAATTTTCAAGTTGAATCGTATAAGCTATTATAATTAATCTCTCTTATGGACAATAATATAATATTTCTTTCGTCCTATTGATTTGGGCATGATAATTACATTTTTTTTAATTATAAATACATAAAATATTATATTTTTTTTATCAAGCAAACAAGACATACTCACATACTGCACCCATTTTGGTGTTCCAATTGTCTACCAAATTTTAATTTTTACTAGTTTTATATATTTTTATTCAATAATTTTAATTTATAATGGTTTAGTTTAATTTATAATTATTTTATAGGGTTCACTCATCCAAATTGGGATTTATTGTTATTTTTTAGCATTTAATTTCAATTTTATTAGCTAAAATAGGGTTGATAAATCCAAAATTAGGTATATTGTTTTTAAAAATTCCAATTTTAGTTATAAATGTTTATTATGATTTATTATAATATAATATTTTTTTTGTTTTTATAAAAAACATTATGGGCTCGTTTGGTTGGCAGGAAAGTAATCTTATCAAGGAATATGATTTCTAGGAATGTAATTTCAAGAAAAATGAATACCCAGATTCTTGATGCTTGTGTTTGGAAACAACATGGAAAATGTGAGGATTCTTCATATTTATTGTTTTACAATGTAATTATTTTTATAATTATAACAAATTAACAATATAAATTTTATTTAATAATACATAGATGTATAATAAAATATATGATAACATCAAAAATAAATAAATAAATAATAATAATAATAATAATAATAATAATAATAATAATAATAATAATAATAGTTAACGTATTGAACAATAAAATTGTAGTAATTATATAATAATAATGCTATATTTTCTTTATTATTTTTATTATATTATGGTTACATAAAAATATTAATTATTAATATTATTATTTTTTAGTAGTAGTACTATATAATGATAATAACGACAAATAACTATAGTATTATAATAATAATTATGATATTATCATATTAATTAATACTAATTTTACTTATGATTTTTATTATTTAATAATAATAATAATAATAATAATAATAATAATAATAATAATAATAATAATAATAATAATAATAATGCAAGATTCCCTAAAATAGGTAATCAGAATACCTAAGTTTTGGTGGGGAATATGAATCCAGCAAATTGTACTAACTTTCTTTAGTGTGTGGAATCAAAATGAGTCGAACCGCCAACCTCTAAATTGGAGGAGAATCGTCTTACCGACTCATCTACGTTTCGTTATACAAATTTATAGGACCGAATAAATATTATTCTACTACTCGTATTATTTATGAGACCGATGAAGTTTAATCAATTATTGTATGATTTGACTTATGAGCAGTTTATTGAGAATTTCCCGAAAAAAAATAAAAAAAGAAAAAAAGAAAATCCGAAGTGAAGTTAGTGAAGCAAAAGCAGGGCAACACAACACTATAAAAAGGGGGAGAGAATAGAGATTCAGACTAAGTAGTGAAAAGACTAAAATACTCTCTCACTCTAGTAATAATCCTTTTGCTTTTGCAACCAAATCTATTGATGGGTTTGTCCGATCGCGATGGCTCCTCCCACTTCCGCCAAAACGTCGTCGTAATGCGCCACGGCGACAGGCTCGACAACGTCGTGCCTCTCTGGGCGGCCTCGGCGCCGCGCCCCTGGGATCCGCCGCTCGCCGACGACGGCCTCGTCCGCGCCTTCTCCACCGGCGACAAACTTAGAAGGCAGCTCGCCTTCCCGATCCACAGGGTTTTCGTTTCTCCCTTCCTGCGCTGCCTCCAGACCGCCGGCGAAGTCGTCTCGGCGCTGTGCGCCGTCGATAAGAGATCCGATGATCCCAATGACTTGACCTCCAACGGCGTCGTTATCGATCCTTCGAAAATCAAGGTCGGTGGTTGTATTTTATGCATGGAAATCGTTTCGTTTTATCGCTGATGTTGACCTCTTTACTGTATTACATACTGTACATTATACAGTATTATCGTTTTTAAATTTGCGTGTTTCATAATCTGATCTTGGATTCGTTCAATTTCAATGCCTTTCCAGTACAGTCCTGTTCCACTAGTATAGTTGCCTATTTTCGGTCCGATCTTTGCTTAGTTGATCATAACTGGATTGTTAGTTTACTTAATTTAAGTGACCTTTAGTCTATAGGAAAGATGAATCTCCAGGAAATTTCCTTGTTGATAGGAATTTCATCAGCTTAATTCTTAGATTAGACTTGGTTGGATTTAAGAAAAAAATAAATAAAAAAATCTGCAGACTGCAGCATTCATGGTTTGACAATCTTGGTGGAATATTTAGTTGTGATGTTTATCCAAATATATTTCTCATCTGAGTTACTAATGTTTCGACCACTTGGAAAACCACTATCCTTCTTCTCCACCCAAAAAAGTTCATCATATCTAGTCAACTACTTGGCCAAGTTGTATACACTTTCCTTTTTCACTCAAAATATCATTATCAAATAAAGTTTTTTCTTCCAATTTTGTGACATCATTCACAATTCTATATCATCACTAGAGTTGAATCCACCACTTTAATATTATTTTCTATATTGACAACCAATTCATTAGACCCCACCAATATAATTTAAGAAAATACATGATAACCTAATATATATTCAGTTCCAAACTTATTGACTCCAAAAGGTCAAATCTTTCAAGTGAACATATAATTGTATCCCAGGCTAAAGCCTATAAACTTGCAGTTCTCTGGACTCAAATTTGGAACTTATTAGCTTTTCTTTTAGATGCTAAAACTGGATATAATAGGATTTCTTAATGCGTGCTCCTGGTTTTTGTATCTATATTCTAGTATGATCAAGTGACGAAATTGATATACGTGTATAGTATTATCAACTAAAGTCTATTGCATATTTTCCAGGTTTCACTGGAATATGGATTATGTGAGATGATGAATTCTTTAGCCATCCGACCTAACGTGTCTCCTAAAGACGGGATTTTTAGTTTTGACATAGCACATTGTAAATCTGTATTGCCTGCTGGAACTATTGATAATGCTGCCGAAATGGTTTATGAGGAGGTAATATTATACCAACGTCCTCCATGATATTTAAATTTCCTACGCTAAAAGTTGGTTTTTGCCTGTGAATATAGCTGCCAAGATGGCAAGAGACATTAGAGGGTGCCAGGGCTAGATATAACGAGGTGATCAAAAGTCTTGCTGACAAATACCCTTCAGAAAACTTGTTGCTGGTCACACATGGTGAGCTTCTCAGAATCTTGTTCTTAAATTTACTCGTTTCATCATTAGAGTTTCTTCTCTCGATGATCCAAGACTGAGAAAATTGGTCTGCTTTCAGGTGAAGGAGTCGGATCCTCTGTTTCAGGATTGTTCGAGGGTGTTGAGGTAGCTGAAGTCGAGTACTGTGCATATTCAATCTTGCAAAGATCTGTAGTTTTCAACGAAAACAAGTCGTTTACCGCTGGAGAATTCGGAGGATCGCTTAAAGATCTAGTTGGTGTCCTGCTAACGCAAGCTCAAGAGGCCTATTAGAATATATATTGGCGTTCTGTACTTGTTATATTTTCCATTTCTTATCTTCTGTTATGAACTGCAGAAATAAAATTTGCCACTGTCTTTGAATTATTGAATCAACGGTGATCGTTACTTCCATCTTCTTGAAACATTTTAGAAATAAACTTTACCAGCCTTGACATTTGTAAGATCTTATAATGTGAAAAAAGTTCTAAACATATTCACAGACAGAGAAATCAGAATCCATTTCTGAAGTTGAAGAAGTAAGAAAAACAACACGAACTACTTGCTTTGCAAGAACTTTGTTTGTTACAGAGAAACTATATAAAATGCAGGTACTAAACACAACAAAGCCTAAAATCCCCATGTTAGATCAAGATACAGAAGAACCAACAACACAGTAGCCATGTAGTCAAGACCAGTGAGAGGGGCTAGGAAGCTGCTCGATTTGATCGAATAAGTCGATGGGAGGGAAATCATCCTCGATCAGACTATCGATGTCATCACCACGACTCTGTGCTGTTCCCGAAACTTGGATAGGAACTTGCGCGGTGCCTAATGCCGGATGCCCCAACCCATCGTCCATAAAAGTCGGAGCTCCGAGCCTGCCCAAAAAGTCCTGGCTTTCCATTAGAAGAGGGTAGTCCGGTTGAAGCAGCGGAAACTGAGAGAAGGAGATATGCGGCTGCTGCTCCTCGACTCGAAGGGAGGAGGTCTGATCCTCTGTGGCAGGGTTCCGGTACACCAGATCTCGGAAAGGCGGCGGCACCATTTCTGCGGTGTGGGTGTGTGCAGATGGGAAAAGCTGAGGCTTTGCTTCGAATTCCTCCTCCGTCGATAGGCTTAAGTTGGGCGCCTGAGATTAGGAAGCAGATTCTCATGATTTATATGTTATGAAGAAAGAAATGCGAGAGTTTTGGGAGAAATGAATGAACCTTGAGAGATGGAAGAAGATTGTGGAAGGGAGGTTTGGTGGATTTGCTGCTTGAAGAAGGGGCGGAGGTTTGCAGAATCCGAGCGAGTCTCTTCTGCCTACTGCTCCAGAAATTCTTGACGTCGTTGTCTGTTCTTCCGGGAAGATAGGTCGCGATTTTGGCCCATTTGTTGCCGAATTGTGCTTGAAGATCGATCACCGTCCTCTCCTCTTCTGCAGAAAACTTCACCCCACTGTAACAACATACACACACACACACACAATCGCATTAAAATCGAAACAAAAATTTTTGAACTTTCAGAGAGAGAGAGAGGGGTTATTGAATTACGTCTTCAAGTCAGGGCGGAGTTTGTTGACCCAGCGGAGGCGGCAGGATTTGCCGGTGCGGCGGAGGAGGCCTTTGGATCGAATGGAGCTCCAATCTCTGGGGCCGTACTTCTTCACGTGATTAATGAGAACTTCGTCTTCTTCAACTTTCCATGGACCTTTCTTTATGTCCCGCATTTCATCGTCATGCGCCATCATCCTCCTCTTCCCTTCCATCATTCCTCTCACTCTGCACTTTCTCTCTCTAATACGCGGAGAATCGTATAATCCCTACTTCCCCGCTTAATTATCTGCAGATTTTCAATTGGAGTGGTATTCTGCATATACTGTCTGTATCTTTCTCTATATGTATGCAGTGTGTGTGAGAATTGGAGAGAGTGGCGGTTGAGACGGTTATTCCCACTATCTCCCCCCACTACTCTTCCCCCCTATTTTCTCTCTCATTTGAATTTTGGGTTTTTTTTATATCATTCTTGGGCTCAAGCCCACTTTATACCAATACTTACAAGCAAAACTTCCAAAAAAAAAAAAAAGGTTGAGAAAGAGTCACGTGCGCAACCCTCCGAAGCACGTGACGAAAGGCCAAAACCCCAAGCCCCATTACCATCTCCAAGCTCCAACCCTACACCTTCGGTTTCTGATTTCTCAATTCTTTTATTTCTTGAGGTTTCTTGTTCAGTAATTAAACGAATTCACTCATAAAAACATTCGATAATTGGAACGACAAATAATCAGAAGCTTGAAGATTGTCCGAAGCTATGTACAGAAGTGGGATTGTGATGAAGAATAAACTGTCTAATATTTTGAGATCATCATGCAACGAGCTGAAGCGTAGGCATTTTAACGCTGCTACTGATGTCGGTGCCGCTGAATATTCATCGTTTGCGGCAAAAAGATCATTGGTAAGTCATTTTTCCGAATGTGGTAACTTCGTGTTTTTGCGGTTTTAGCTGATGTGTTTTGCTCAATAATTGCTCGAATTTTGCTTTAATTTATCCATGTTTCTGCGCGCGCCCTAATTGTGCTACAGAAGTGATTTCATATTTTGGAAACGCAATCTTGTTTAGGAGAATGATTTCTTGTTGTTGAGGATTGGTGATTTTGGCTGTGCATTCAATCAATGAATCGGGAGGTCTATGCTATCACTTAGATTAACTCGTTAATACAATGATTATGATTTGCCGTTGAATCTCTTATGCTATATAATCGTGCAACACATTTTGCTCCATGGTTTACTTTTCTGCCACATGCCTTAGAAATTTGAAAAGCATGTTGTGAAGCAAATCGAAGTTTTCTTGTCCATCTGCATGATTTTGGGTGGTGCGAAAGCAATTTCTCTGAATCTGAATGCTAGTTTTTGAGCTTAGAAGATTGTAAGGTGGTAATCACAAGAGTACTCCATCCAACAACCACCACCGAATCTGGTTGTTTTACTGTTTTTTATTTATTAAATATTTATAAATTTGCGTGTAGTCTTCTTGCTCATATATTTGATTTCTATGGTTTCATTCTGTTTTTTTATATGGTTCAAGCGCCATAAATAGTGTTAGTAACTACATAAATTTTACATGTTTATGAGAAAATTAATCTATGTGATACATTACTAATCTCAGAGTGGAACAAGGTCTATAATCTTCTTTATTGACTTATAAGTTGGGGCATCGGTCTTCATGAGGATTAAAGCTAAAGAAAAGTTTACCCTGCTAGATAGTATCTTCCTGCATGCTCTACCTCGATGTGTTCAAGTTTGCTATATAAATTAACATTTACTTTCCATCTAGTGGAAATGCTTCTGCTTCACATTTTAGTGATGATGATTTTTTGTCTTTTTACTTTTCAGGTTGCTCGTCCTACTGGTGGTACGTAAATCTCTTTCGATCTCTGCAAATTCCAAGTTCCTTTTTGAAGCCATTATAGGAAAAAGTGCCGCACGACACCCTTGCATATTTGAGTAAAATGTTTCTAATATAGTTGAATCCTTTTCTCCTCTTGCAGTATTTCTATGTGCATGTATATTCTATGCTTATGGACATGCAGCTTATTGAAAAACATTCTGTTCATAATCATCTATACCTCGCAGTGAACTCTATCCTCCGCAGAGATGAGTGGGCCAGGAAACATGCTCTTTTTTATCCGTCACCATTTCAACTTTCCACAAATGCTGGACAGCAAATAAGTCGTTCTTCCTTTGCTAGATCCTTTGCATCCCAGACTACAGAATCAAACAAATCAAAAAAATCACAGGTCTTTCCTTCAAGGCTTCAATTTAATGAAAATCACCCACACTTTTCCAAATTAATCTGATCTTATACTAATCTGCCTGATGGAATTGACATGTCTGTGACTACTTTATCTCTAATTTCTGGATACACAGAATTAGACCTCTATTGCAGCTGAGTTCTGACTTGTTTGTCTGATGTACACAAGTACTTTGGAATTCAAGGGATGATTTATAGCATTTATAATTTTAATGAGCTAGATTCATGATTTTTACCCAAGTTATATGGCCTCTGACGTATTAATCTAAATGGAGATTGTGCTACATCAGAAAAGTTTATAGTATTTTTTACAGGTGTTCGTCTCCATGTACACATATTGCCTATGTGTTACAAGAAACAGTTTGTGTTGGTAATAAATCGTGCTCTTGATGGTTTTGTTTTCCTAAACATAAATTGTGCCAATTTGGTTCATGACCTTAGGCACATCCAAATGTGAAACTTGTGCATCCACTATGTGATTATGTTTCAGTGTTCCTTTTAGTACCAGATTTGGCTCTTAAATGAACTTACTTGTAAATTGCATTATATGAGTTTATATTTGAAGTTCTCAATCTTTTATTTGCCTAAATAGTTTATTTATGGATATTCTACTATCTTTTTTATTATGCCCTTATCCAAACTCATACTTATCTTTGACAGACTCGAAAAGAGATATCCACCATTGAGGACCCTTTTGATTCTCCAACCTACAATATCCCAGAGAAGCCAGTGTCATTCACGGAGGGAGCTTCTTATAGTATTGCAATTCTTGCAGGCCTTGGAATTGCTGGTGCTGCAGCCTATGGGGTTTTCAAAGAACTTATTCTTGAACCAAAAGAGTGAGTTAAAATTTGTTGCATCTGAACACATGCTTTGAGGTTTCATCTTCCACTTGTTTCCTGTTTAATGAAGACAATGTTATGTTTAGGTACAAAATATTCAACAAGGCTCTAGCAAGGGTTCAAGATGACAGCCAAGTAAGTTTGCTCAATTATCTATGTTGTGGCTTTGCATAATAATTGAGTGGAATTGATGAGAACTTCATTAATTGCAGAACTGTTACATGTAAATGTATTGCAGGTTTCACCTAGCTTATACTGCGCTTTGCATTTTATCACTTAAAAGTATCAAAAATTTGGATCTATAATTAACTCAATTAGTAGGGCTTCACTGTCTGAAATTAGTAAAATTTGCTCCGCTATCTTAATTTAATTCAGACTGGCTTTACATTCATAGGCTCGTTAATTGCAGATTGCTTATTCTATAAGCATATGACTTGCAAAATATCAATTTATTAGGAGAAATCATCTTTGCTACAAGTGCAAAGAATCACTTCATTCATTTCAGTTGTATATATTGTACTTGAGATAGAAGTTTCATTGTTAGCTCTCGGTTAATTTTCTTTATCCCTTTTTAAATTTATTGCTACCAACAGGTTAGGGTAAGAATTGGATCCCCAATCACTGGATATGGATCAGAAAGCAGGAACCGTGCTGCTCGTCAACGGATTCCCCACAAAGTATGGAATGATGATGATGGTAATGAACATGTACTGGTAAGTTTACGCATCATATGACTTAATCTTATGATACTGGATGAATTTAAGTAGAAGATATCATATAATATAAGCTCTCAAAATCTCAAGAATGTTGAGTAATGTGGGTTAAATTCTAGGTTAATTTCTTCATTCGGGGACCACACGGAGCTGGCAAAGTTGTGTCGGAGATGTTCAAAGACAAGGTGGATAAGGAGTGGAAGTTCATGTATCTAATTGTTGAACTCACTTCACCTTCTCCAACTCAACTCATGCTCGAGTCTTACATTCCAGCTTAAGACCATAGCAGTTGATTGAAATTTGTTCCGTGTCTAGATATTTGGCCTCTATGCAATCCCCACCAAGCTAACCTCGGAGATTTTTAAGTTTGTTTTGGAACTGATGGCGCGGATATGAAGAATTTGTTCGGTTTGGCAGCAATCTGCTTGTCAATAGAGATAGTGGCCTGTTTTCTGGACTTCTTTCATGTATCCATTTTCTTGAATGTTGCTTTTGGAATACTCACGTGTAGGAAAGCAAAATTTTGTTATGATGCCAAGTATTTTGGTGCATTGATAATATTTTCGAGATGCGTTTTGCTCCATCTCATGTTGTATGAGAGCTTATCATGTAGTCATCAAACGTTTAAGCTGAATTTCTAGGTTACAGTTTTTTTTAATAGTCGGTGTATAGTGAGTGTCATGTGCTGTTTTAGGCACTTGAGAAGAAGGAAATATAAGGAACGTAGAACGTTGATCTTCTTCCTCAGAGAATGATGTACAACTAGTTTCTTGAATACTAGTATTCTTATTCATTACAACAGGTAAAAGACTCATCTCGTGCTCTTGCATGAATTCCGTAAATTCGCGCCTACATTCTTGAGGTCTTCCGCCTATAAAAATATTAGCAAACTGCTTTGTAAGTAACGCTATCAATGAATACGCAATAAGGAAGAAGATAGAAATAAAATTCTTGCGCCCAAACTAAGGCAAATCCTTGGGTAAATATGAATCTTGGTAAGTTACAATATGCTGAAAAGTACAAAAAGAAACGAAACACAAAACAAAATAAAATTAAAAAAGACTGAAGATTTAGAAAAAATGGTGACAATTGAAGGGATTCTGTAATTTTGAGCAAGCTGGGGCCAATATAGATCTGAATTATAGCATACATTCAACAAAATTGCTCCATGATCGAATTATAGCGTACATTCAACAAAATTGCTCCATGATCGAGTTGAAAGACGAGCATGAAATAGCACACAGGGAACTGGGGCAGATCTTTATGTTCTGCTTCAAATTAAGTAGTGTTGGGTTGAACTTGGCCTATGAGTTCTTAAATCGAGTACTCATATGTTCTTTCAAATTATTCGGCAACTATCTAAAAGAAGGTCCTATTTTCTCTTTAGATACAATGGTAGAAACATCTTATACAAAGGAGCTTACAAGTTCCTTAAACTAAGCTTAGCCAAAGACTCACCTGAGTCCAAAAACAAACTCAAATCTGATTGACCTAAGAGGTAACGACTAACGAGTGCATTTTCTGAGAGATACTGGAATAAGCGAAACATGCTATGGTGAATGTATCGTGTGGTGACTGAATCGAAAAATTATTAAAACATCACCAGAGCTAAAAGCCATAATAAGATCAAGATGCCCAAACACTAACATAACGATATTAATCATCTAGCAATCCACTAGCAGTCCACAAGGATCTTGTGATGGACAAGGATCATAACACACATTTCAAACAATCACAACTCTACTTACTAGAAAATCGACAGTCCACAACTCTACTTACTAGAAAATCGAGGCCAACATTGTTCGATTAATTGTTCCAATTGCACAACTTCCATATTCCAAGAGATCATGAAACCTTTTTTTAACAGTTAATGCACTAAATATTGAGTTCTTGACTAAGGGTTAGAGTGGATTTTGATGCAATCATAAACACAAACTCGGGAGGTTTTAGCCAACATTTTTATCGCATTGATTATTTGATTAACAAAGTTAAAAATAAAAGAAACCCTTAAAACCTAATTGGCATGAGATTCTGCATATGCTTGCCTTCCTACTCGATTTATACACATTTACATTCTCTAAAATATAACAAATTAGTAATAAATAAAAGGAAAAAAATCTCCAGTCCAGATCCGACAAAACTGAAAAGGAACAAAGAAATATAGGCGTGAATACTTACAGAGCGGATTCCTGAGAACTGGAGGGTTGCTACGGCGGTGGAGGCGGCGCCGCCGACAAATAAGGTAGCCACGGCGAAGGCCTTCAAAGGCATGAGGTTGTTGTGGCCGGCGTATCCCCTTTTGATGGAGGCGACGCCCCACCCGAATTGGGCGGCGCCGGCGCCAGCCCAGAGCCAGTAACCTTTATATACGCCATCGGCCACCACTCTACTTTCTTCCTTTTCCTCCATTTCATTTCCAGTTTCGCCATTGCTAGCTCAACATCAAATCCAGCTCAAGTGGGGGGGCTACATGGGCTCCGTTTCTTGGGCCAATTTATAAATGGGTTTAAAAATTGGGCCCTATCACATGGGATTCACCATCCACGGGATTCGCTTGATTAATTTCAAACTTGAAGAAATAGTAGTAAATTTTATTCTTTTACTTGAGATAATAGTTTTTGACTACTTCCAAAAAAAAAAATTCATCTAGAAATAAAGCTCCATTCTTTACATGCATTGTCGATTTTCCCAATTAAGTTATAAACTAAAATCAAAATAAATTGTTATTTATTTTGGTGGAATCACACGTGGAACTTTGTTATCATTACTATACTAGAAATGTGACGAAGTGTTGGTGTAGCAATGTCTTTTAGATATACAAGTATAAATAAGTAAAATGGATGGTTGGTAATTTCTAATATTACATAGCTCAAATGTCCACAGTAAACATAGTTCACGGTAAGCATATTTAATGTGTAAATTGATATTTAATAAGTAAACAAATACTGCAACCCACTCGCATTGTCGCATTGGAGATTTCAGGGTGTTCATTCTATTTATTCTTTTGTTTTGTAGAATGCTTCTTCCTATTGTTTGATTCCATTTCAAGTTTAGCAAATCCGACCCATTAGATTAAGTAAGCCCACCACCTTAATCATTCCGAAGAAATAAATAAAAATGATATACAACTAGTTTCTTGAATACTCCCTCCTACAATTTTCTTGAACACTTTATTATTCTACTTTTTTAATACTTGGATATAATTGAAAATATTAAATGAACCTACAATTATTCTACTTTAATAGTTTAATTTATTAATACATCATTAAACACATTAAATTCTGTGCTCAAATTTTTAGTTCAGTAAATCATGGACAGAAGAAATACTATTCTTATTCATTAGTACAACTGGTAAAAGACTCATCCCGTGCTCTTCCATGAATTCCGTAGATTTGCGCCTACAGTCTTGAGGTCTTCCACCTATAAAAATATTAGCAAACTGCTTTGTAAGTAACCCTATCAATGAATAACCAATAAGGAAGAAGATAGAAATAAAATTCTTACGCCCAAACTAAGGTAGTCATTTTAAATACTTGTATATGAAACTTGGCAAATTGCAATATGCTGAAAAGTACAAAAAAAAGAAAAAAAAGAAACACAAAACAAAACTAAAAAAGGGCGAGGGTTTAGAAAAGACAAAATGGTGAGAATTGAAGGGATTTTGTAATATTGAGCAAGCCGAGGCCAATATAGATCTGAATTATAGCATACATTCAACAAAATTGCTCCATGATCGAGTTGAAAGACGAGCACAAAAGCACACAGGGAACTGGAGCAGATCTTTATGTTCGTCTTCAAATTAAGTAGTGTTGGGTTGAACTTGGCCTATGAGTTCTTAAATCGAGTACTTATAAATTCTTTCAAATCATTCGGCAACTATCTAAAAGAAGGTCATATTTTCTCTTTAGCTACAATGGTAGAAACATCTTATACAAAGGAGCTTACAAGTTCCTTAAACTAAGCTTTGCCAAAGACTCACCGAGTCCAAAAACAAACTCAAATCTGATTGACCTAAGAGGTAACGACTAACGAGTGCATTTTCTGAGACACTGGAATAAGCGAAACAGGGCTATGGCGAACGTATCGTGTGCGTGGTGACTGAATCGAAAAATAGGACCTTGTTAAAACATCACCAGATCTAAAAGCCATAAGATCAAGATGCCCAAACACCGACATAACAATATTACTCATCTAGCACAATCTACTATACTCGCCTTCAATAATCTCACCGTGATGGACATGGATCATATAACACACATTTCAAACAGTGCACAACTCTACTCACTAGAAAATCGTGGCCAACATTTTTTATCTTTTTTTTGAATATAGTTAACTGAAATTTAAAGACCGCACCATGGAGAACTCGAACTCGGGACCTTTGGTCCCGAACATTATCCCCTACCACTAGGCCAACAAACACACACAAATCGAGGCCAACATTGTTCGACTAATTGTTCCAGTTGCACAACTTCCATGTTCCAAGAGATCATGAAAACCTTTTCTTCTTTTGGTAAAATATAATGCCACTAAATATTGAGTTCTTGACTAAGGGTGGTAGATCAAATTCGTCGAATTTTGAAACATTGTGTTAGAGTGGGATTTAGATGCAATCAAAACACAAACTCGAGATTTTTAGCCAACATTTTTATCGCAACGATTAACAAAGTTTAAAAAATAAAAGAAACCCTTAAAACCTAATTGGCATGAGATTCTGCATATGCTTGCCTTCCTATTCCATTTATACACATTTACATTCTCTAAAATATATTAACAAATTAATAAATGAATAAATAAAAGGAAAAAAAAAAAAAAGGATAGTCCAGATCCCACAAAACAGAAAATGAACGGAGAACGATCGGCGTGAATTCTTACAGCGCGGATCCCTGAGAAATGGAGCGTTGCTAGGGCGGTGGAGGCGGCGCCGCCGACAAATAAGGTAGCCACGGCGAAGGCCTTGAAAGGCAAGATGCTGTGGTGGCCGGCGTATCCCCTTTTCATAGAGGCGACGCCCCACCCCAATTCCCCAATTGGGCGGCGCCGACGCTAGCCCAGGGCCAGTAACCTTCAAATGCGCCATCGGCCGCCACCATTCTACTTTCTTCCTTTTCCCCCATTTCATTTCCAGTTTCGCCATTGCTACTACCTCAACATTAAATCCAGCTCAAGTGGGGCTCCATTTATTGGGCCAATTTATAAATGGGCTCTAAAATTGGGCCCTAGTATATGGGCTTCAACATAGACGAGATTCGCTTGATTAATTTCAATTTTCAAGAAATAATAGAAATTTCATTCTTCCAATTTTTTTTTATTTTCTAGAAATAAAGCTCCATTCTTTACATTCGCTGTCGAGATTTTCCCACTAAATTATAAACCAAAATCAAAATAATTTGTTACTTGTATTTTGGTGGAATCACACGTGGAATTTTGTAATCATTACTATCCTAGCAACGTGACGAAGTGTTAGTGTAGCAATGTCTTTTAGATACATAACTTATAAACAAGTAAAATGGAGTATTTGCTTCTAATATTCATGTGTCCATTGATGGCGTGATAATATAAAAAAAAAGACTATCATGAATATGTATATATTAAAATTCTAATTATTATGCTAATCATAATTAATAAAATTACTGTAGTGTTACATCATAGTAATTTGTATACGTTGTAGCGTTTATGACTACAAATGCTCGATCGGTTTTGTTTGCCGACTTTGTCGTATGTATGCAGCCCAAGCCAAGCCAATACCCCATGTGGACAGTCAACTATCCACACTGTTTTATCTTTCAAAACCAACTAGCATACACTATAAATTATTATTAAATAGTATCTTCATCCCATTATATTAGAGTTCTTTGCTTTTTGAGTTTTCGACACGTTTTTCCACCGAAACCTAGTACGGGTTTTAAAATATAATTTTGACGTATTCATTTTTTCACGTGAAAAAATAAATACGTCAAAATTATATTTTAAAACGCGTACTAAGTTTTGGTGGAAAAACGTGCCGAAAACTCAAAAAGCAAAGAACTATAATATAATGGGATAGAGGTAGTAATTACTACTACAACCCACCCACATTGGAGATTTCAGGGCGTTTATTTTATTCTTTTGTTTTGTAGGAGTAGAATACTTCTTCCTATTGTTTGATTTCATTTCAAGTTTGGCAAATCCGACCCATTAGATTTAAGTAAGCCCACCACCTTAATCATTCCAAGGAAATAAATAAAACGAGAAAAAAGAAAATAAGCCATTAAAATAATACTCTACTACAAGTGTTCAGAAATTTATACCTAGCGTAGCGCAAGTGAGCCAGTAAATATAGGAAAAGAGCAATATTCTAACGTAACGGTAGGCAGTTTTGATGAAATGAATAGTCGTAACATAAAATAAATAAAACATCATAATCACAAATGGAAGGGAAGGGATTGCGTGAGAGTAGGAGGACCCCATCATTTACCAATTCAATTCAACAATTTTAAATTTCTTCCCATCTAAACCTCAAAGTCAAGCCAACCACATTAGTTGCCATAATTACCTCACATTAAATAGATTAATTAGATTAGCCAAACCTTTCTTTTCAACTCTTCCGCCTCCAAATTCCACTTTCTATAATACATAATCGAAGCAGAGGCGAAAATGCAGCATCAAGCCATTCAAAATGATTCTTCGGACAAGAGAAAGAAAAGACATCAAAGGTTCAAGAAGAGAGAAGTGCAGGTTAGTTAAAGAAAGGTTTTCTAAGGCATAAAAAATGTGGGATTTGGTCTTGAGATGCCATTAGGGAGATTTGCTAATAGAAAAAAAAGGCTCATACTCAGAGATCAAGAGATAGCACTTCTTGCTAAGTTTTGCATCTTTTGCAATTCTTGTAGAAGAATTCAAATTCCCACCATATACAAAGAAATGAGAGAAACTGGAGGAAGGAAGGAAGAACAGAGAGAAGTGGCAAAAATCCATCTTTGTATCACATCTGTCTACTTTCACAAATCTTGACCAAAGAACATTTTACTCTCTAGCTTCATCAAATCTACTAGATGGAGGTGACTTTGACAAAACATCAAGTAAGGAAAGGGCCAAGAAACTCACAGTTTTAAGGAGCTCTTCTTCACTTCCTTTACCAAGAAATTCTACACTACTTCTTCCTTTACCATAGCATCAGTACTCTTACAAAGTCGGTGGCATGTTGCTGTGAGTTGGATCCAAAACTTACCCAGAACTTGAGTTATAACTCCACTTTTCTAACTACAGTGTGAATTAGATTCAGAATCAAGTACCAGACAATGTTGTAAACAGAATCTACAGTACCAGTTTATCACATAAACATGGTATTCTTCAAATGATCAAATCAAAAGCCATCAGATCGAAAGTTATCGAATTTACCAGGAAAAAGACACAGAGAGAGAGAGAGAGAGAGAGAGAGATTCCAACAGTTCGGCAAAAGAACAAATGATAAAAATTCAAAGTGTTTGGTTTCAAAACATGAATTTCAAAAAACAATCATGATGTACAAATAAAGAGAACCACAATTAGTGATTATTCATTCAAAGGAGAAATGGATCAAAACCAATTGAGTACTGAGAATTGACAAAGAAAATCTAAAAGATCTAGAAATCCATATTTACATCTGCAACTAATAATATAAATAGAAGCAACTATGATTCATCTCTCCACTATAGTCGGAGATCAGCTTGAAAAGGGGGTAAAACAAATGAAACAAGAAAGCAACAAAGAAACTGGGAAGCTAAACCTTAAATGAACACTAGATCTTCCTCTCGAACACAATTTACTGCAGACTATACCTTCAAATTCCATCCTACCAAAAAAAAAAGTTGGAAGCGAAGCAGCTTAGAACTTCCAGAAACTGCATTTTAAGGGTATAATCGTAACCCAGCCTTCTGCATCTAGCCCTGTACAGAACAGTAACGCTATCCATATCAGAAACTCAGAATTCAGAAACCAACAGAAGATGATAAATAAAATGAAATAAGAAATCAAACCTAATTGGGATGGTCACGGCTGTACCTTCAGAGCATTCTCAGACACCTTGTACGAATCTGCGGTTATCGACACCAGCCACAACCCAGGAAAACAAATCTGCGATCCATGAAGATTTAGACAAATTAATCGCAATTATAACAGAGAAACGAAATGAATAGACAAATTCAAACCAAATCAGATCTTATCTTACATCTACTTGTTTCTGTATGTTCTTCGCTCTCTTCTTGGGCCTCCTTGCCGGCTTCGATCCGGTCAGCGCAAAAATATCCTCTTCAATCTCCTCTTTCGTTAGCGAGACAGAGATGCTCAGCTTCCTCTTCTCCTTCTTCCCACCGTTAGCGCCGTCGTTTTCTCCTGATCTGTTGTTCAAACTTCTCAACGGAGACTGCGCTTTACTCCTTTCCGGTAGCGCCGGACCGGTGTTCTTCCAGGGACCTCCGTTCACATACAGAGACTTGTGTATAGGCCTCCGGGGCCTTAAATTCCATGTCTTCGTTTCTTCATCAATATTGTTGTTGTTATTCCTCTCCTCTTCTTGCGCTTCACCGCTGCAATCATCTTCGTCGTGAGTTTCAGTCTTCTGCTGCTCTTCTTGCGGATTTCCGTCTTCCGCTTTGCTGCTCTTGCAAGGAATTTTGATTAAGATTTTCGATCTCTTAATTCCAGCCGCATCGACTTCTTTCAACTTCGATTTGGACTCCGATTTCTGAGTTGTCCGCTCTGAATTTGTTGAATGGATCCCGTTTCTTGCACCATCCAACGTCGAATGATTTGAGTGGTTTCTCCGGTTTTCAACGAGACCACCTTTGCCCTTGCTGGAAGCTTCGGAATCCGGCGCCGAATCATGCCTCGCTAAGTGCAACGGCGGATCACCGCCGGAAGGCGAGTGTTTCCGCCACTCGCGTAACGGATGTGTTTTAGATGATTCTCCAAGAGTAGGAGACCGTTTCCCCAAGTAATCCCCGTGGACCGGAGACCCGCGAGGTGACGCCGACGCCGACGCCGCCGCCGCAACGGATTCGCGGAACGGGGACTGGTGCCGAGGTGGCGTCGCCGAGACGGAATCTCGCAGCGGCGACTGGCGGACAGGAGATGGGGAAGAGATGTTCGGCCGCCGCGACGGCGATTTGATGGAGCGGCGGCGCTGGTGGTGACCGCTGGAGTTTCGGTCCTTATTCCACTTGAGATGCGGCAGCGTAAAATTGTGCAGCGGCTGAGATTTCGCAGGAACAGTAGAAGCCATAACAGCAAGCACCAATCACCCTTCAGGCGCCGATTAGAACAAAAACTATTCAATTTTTATCAGAAGATGCAAATCGGAAGCACGGCGTAGACCAATCTGTTTCGTGATCGGCGGCGAGGTCACATCTCAGACGAGGCGAAATCAAATTAAGTGCATGAAACGCGTGCGTGAGTACGTGTGTGCGCGTTTGGATGAGTTTTTGTTGAAGGTAAACGTGAATGAAGCTTGAGAGAACAGAATTGATGATTGTAGAGAGAGAGAGAGAGAGAGAGAGGGAGAGAGAATGAGATTTTGCAGAGAGAAGAAGGTGAAGGGAAAGTGAGGTGGAGAAGAAGAAAGTTAGTAATAAGATTTCAATTTTCAACTAACCTAAATATAATTTAAATATTTATTTATATTTAAGTGTATATACTGACGTGTATACGTACATACAGTATTTCGCACACGCGGACTCAAATCTGAGAAGGGGGATTTGTGAACCCTAATTAGGGTTAGCCCATTGCTTAATCACAACAATATCATTTACTACTTTTTAATTTTTCTCTCCGTATTTGAATTATTCTCATAATCTTATGGGAGAAGCATAGAGAAAATAATGTTCTCTCACGCGTTTCTAATTTTATATGTATTTCGAGTTAAAAAGTCTTAAAAATGACAATTATAAGTCTTAAAAATCTTCCTCTCAATATATTCTCAAAAAGTCTTAAAAATCTACAAAATGAGATTATAAGTTTTTATTTTATTTTACTATATGTTAGATTAAATGAGGAATTACACATGTATTAGATGCAATGATGATTGTATAGTTTTAATTTGTTGTATTTGTATGAGAGCTTTTCACAATAGTACAAAAACCACATTAATTCACTGATTCTTGATTGCTATCGCACCACTATAAATTAACAAAAATATATCCCCAAAAAAGATTCCACAGTTCCACGACCACTCATTATTGCATGATATCACCATAATTATTTATTTATTTATTTATTCTTTTATTTTTTTATTTTGAGATAAATTCCGAAAATCAAATGGTACAATGTAGTAACAAGAATCACCCATTTTGTCGCATCGAACATCACTCCATTTATAGCAAAGAAAGAGTGAGTCAGAATTTGACATTGATCGAATGTTTCTTGATTTTTGCCATAAGAACTCTTGTAAGAGCTTCTATATATAGTGACAGTACAGCATCGGTAGAGAGAAGTTTCAATAGAATATATAAAGGAAAATTTCTCATATATTTCCAATATTATTTCCCATTCCACCATATATTTCCTCACTCAAATTTCACATTTTCTCAAAAGTAATCTTCTCTGCTGTTGAGAGAGAGAGAGAGAGACTAAGCCTGCATTTGCAGTTCCAGCATCTTTCCACAAGTATGGAGCCACAGATCCGATCATCATGCTGAAAGAGCCCAAGAGAAAACAATACAGTTAGAGAACAGACAAAACTGCAACACATCAAAACTCAAAAAATCCAGAAATTTTGGCAAATATCAATCCTAAATCTGAGTTTCCTTATTGTTAGAAGTGAGAACAACTGAATCTGCTAAATCGAATGTGAGAGAGCGCCAAACGAATCATCGGCTTCATGAAGCTATCCTGTCACAGGAATGTTCATCACCTTTGGACTGCTTTCTTTAAATACACAAAGAAAAATTATACAGAGAGGATGATAAATTCAGCAGCTGCACTAACTAAAATTTTCAAGAAGCTTCTTCTATGAATAGTAATATCCAGGCCAGCTCTCATTACTTCCAAGAATGAACCATTGTATTGAAAACTGGAGCTTACAACCAGTCAAATATGTGGTTGCTCCACCATGATTAGGGCAAAACCCGATTCATTCACGAACAAGTTTTGTTACCGTCACATCAGACCAGGTATATCCTTTTCTATTCATGATCCATCTAGATATTACAAGCTCCAACATCTCAATTTCTATAACAACCGAATCTACGTGCAAAATTGACTAAGATGTTTACAAATACATCGTATTTCCCATCTCAAAGGAAACCCTTTCCAATTTGCTCAGTCTCATTCCCATCTATCCAGTAAAATCAGTTAACCAATTTTTACATGAGAGAAACCTTTAATGGCAGAAACACCAGCAAACTTTGCTGGGAGTTTGCACCGCCATCTAATTCAGCAGATTCTCTTGCCACATCTTTGCTGCAGCAGGATTTATACGAGTTACACGAGCAACAAATTGTTTCTCACTACAGGCTATAATGGTGGCTGGGGAGTAATCTTTTGTACAGTAACCCTTTTCCTTGAGCCATTTATGCAATCTGTATCTCGGTATGATTCGATTCTCCAAGTCGTGAGCTAGATACCCGGGGAACATAGCTAGGTAATCTACCGAAGCACCTATTTCAGTGCACAAGTACTCAATTTTTTTTTCAAGGTGGCTCGGCTTTTGGTTAAGAATCTGTGGAGCACACTTCAATATAGCACAAAGTTTAGAGTGTTCGATCCCACAAGAAAGAAGTACATCTACCCTCTCCTGCATTTCACTGCTAGAACCGTGCAATTTTGCCAAGGCTTTAACTGCAAATTTATTCTCTCCAAAACCAAGGCTGTGTAAGAAATCCATTCTTGTTTTCATATAAGCCTTTGTTCTCTTAGCTTCTAATTTCCTCAGGCCCTCTTCATAGTGTTTATCCATGTCCTCTTCACAGGGCATAGTATAAGCAGTCAACAAAGTCAGGTCCCCCTCTTGAATCTTCTTGAAGAACCATTCACCAATATCCATTGCTTTCATTACACAAGGCACATTAGCTAATCTGTTCCTCCCAAAAACATGAGGGTACTTCTCCTCAAGAGACTTCAACTCTTCCTCTCCCATTCCGAAGTATGACAGAAAACCCGAAACTGAAATAACCTGATCCCCAAGATCAAAATCGAAAATCTCCGGTCTTGAAAGAAGAAACAATCCAACTTGGTCTTTTTGAACAGTCGTCCTACAAAAGTACTCGATTTTACCAGCCAAATGTTCTTTCGAGTATTCAATAAATAAGCTTTTGCTTCTTCCCATCAATTCTCCCATCTTCCCCATCTCACAACCTAAGTCATAAAACAGCTTAATTTTCTCACAAACTTCCAACACACCATCTACATTTTCATCAACACTACCCAACAAATCATAATCTAAAAGCAATAGTTTCAAATCATGCAGCAATCCATCTGCATTACTATACATAACTTGAGGAAAAGCCAAGCCTAAACTAATTACAGTAACACCATTAAACCCATAACCCTTAATTCCTTCAATCCTCCTCTCAAACTCCGATGGATCAACTTCGAATATCGAAAAATTCTCCCTACACAGCAAACCCAGTTTCCTCCAAGGAAATCCCATCCCCACCAATGCACAAACCACATGGAAACGGCTCCAATCAGAAATAAAGAAGGTATTCTTAGACAGAATATCAACCGCAGTTCCTTTGGTATAAGAATTCAATCCAATGCTTTCCAAGAGGAAATCGAGTTCGTTGATTGGATGGTACCTGAGAAATCGCTGAAACGAGCACGAAAAACTCTTGGGCGAGAAGGGGATTTTCGATACGAGTTCCGAGAGACATTGAGGCGAATTTCTGGAGATGTAGTCGGCGTAGAGGAAAGGCACGGAGCGGGTTGTTTGGAGGTAGTCTAGAAGCGCCTCCTGCGATTCTCGGATGGCTTTGGGCCTGTACTTCGATGGAATTTTCGCGAAGGGTTTTCGGATAGTAGCAGTAGAGAAGAAGAGTAGAGAGATTTCGGTGGTGGTGCGGCGGACTAGGACGGCGGCAGTTGCGATTGTTCGGCTGAGAAACATAGTCTCTCTGTCATGGGAACTGGGGTTGGAACTGATTGTCCATGGCCACGTCGCTTCAATTTTTATTGCACCTTTGAAATCCTGATGATTTTAAATCTATAAATGAGTATATCTTCCTTTTGAACATTGTAAATGAGTATATCTTCCTTTAAAAATATTTATTTCTTGTTAATATTTTGTCAAATTGTTTATACTACCTCCGTCTCACATAATTATGTACGTAACCAATGCAATGTCTGAAAAGTATGAAGTGAAGGGGTGAAGTGATATAATTTAGATCCTAATTGGGTCAAAGCTTCACTTTATCCAAATAAACTGTGAAGTTATAGGTAGAAGTGATATAAAATTATTTTCATTTTAGGAAACGTACATAATTCGTGAGACGGACTAAAACGGAATACGTACATAATTATATGAGACGGAGGTAGTACTACCCATTACAATTGGAGGGCAAGGGAAAAATAAAAGAGGCAGCACATGTACGTGAGCCAAGAGGGCCAACAACTATCATTTCATACAATCTGAATGTCTAACGTTCTCCCAAATCTTGATTTTAGGCCGCAGCAATGAGATATCAAGAAGCTCTTCAAAAAGCACACTCTACTTCGGCAACAATATGAACAACAGAACAAGAGCAATCCTCTCTTCTCCACACACAGACAAGCTGCAGATAATAGCTCTCCATTCCAGGCACGTTTCGTTGCAACCCTCTCCGTGGGCTTCCCTAATGCTGCGATGATCTTATTTTCCCAGTTTCTCACAATGACACTGATTCCACCCTCAATCAACAATGTAGTAGATTTGGCAGCAAACGTTCGCACCAGTCATTTAGGAAAATCATCGCATGACGCATCCAACGGCATTCCTCATTCTTTCTCCGATTACCTTGACCCGAGTGTTCTAACTTGGATAATAAAAGAGCAACTGAAATGAATGGACTAACATATTTACCTAACCAAATGCAGGGGAGAGCTAAACAAAGCATCAACTTCATGTGCTGCTCTCTCTGAATGCACAAAAGTAAGTCAAAGAGCAAAAATAACTCAGCAGCTGCACCAACTAACATTTTCAAGTAAGGTTACAAAAAGGTATACATGTATAGCAAAATGAAGCTTAGAAACAAGATTTATTCGTGGACATATTCCATCACTGTCACATAGAAACAAGGTTGCATTTTCTGGTCATAATCGATCTATATATAAGAGGGTAGAGGCACCAATATCTAAATTCCTATCCAATGTGAAATTGACCAAGATGTTCACGAACACATCGTATGTCCCATCTCAAGGGGAAACCTTTTCACTATACATGATAGTCAATGATATAACTATACTTGAAAGTTGCCCATCTTCTCTTGCCACATCTTTGCTGCAGCAGGATGCATACGAGAAACACGAGCTAGAAATTGTTTATCACTAGGAGCCATGATGGTGGATAAAGAGTAGTTTATTTTATAATAACCCTGCTCCATGGCCCACTTGTGAAATCTAAATCTTGGCTTGATTCGTTTCTCCAAGTCATGGCATAGATATCCCGGGAAAAACTCTAGGTCTTGCAGTGATCCACCCATTTCAGTGCATAAGTATTCAATTTTCTTTTCAACTCTGCACAATTTTTGGTTGAGAATCGGTGGTGCAAATTTCAATATAGAGCAAAGTTTAGAGTATTTGATCCCACGGTGATGAAAGAAATCAAACCTCTGCTGCAATTCACTGCTGCAGCTGTGCATTTCAATCAAGGCCCTCACTGCATATCTGTTCTGTCCAAAACCAAGGCTGTGTATGAAATCCAATTTCGTTTTCACATAAACCCTCGTTTTTTTGACCTTGCACCTTCCTCAAGGTCTCTTCATCAATCCTATCCAAGTCCTGACATAGTATAAGAAGTCAACAAACTCGGATCTTCCTTCTGCATTCTCTCAAAGAACCATTCAGCAATATCCAGTGCTCTCATTGCACATGGCACGTTAGCTAATCTATTCCTCCCGAAAACATGAGGATACTTCTTCTGAAGAGATTTCAATTCTTCCTCTTCCATTCCAAAGTGTGACAGATATCCCGAAACTGAAATCACCTGATCCCCAAGATCAAAACCAAAAATCTCTGGTCTTGAAAGAAGATATAATCCAACTTTGTCTCTTTGAACATCCAGCCTACAAAAATACTCGATTTTACCTACCAAATGTTCTTTCGAGCACTCAATAAATATGCTTTTGCTTCTTCCCATGAACTCCCCAACCTTCCCCTCCTCACAACCCAAGTCATAAAACAACTTAATTTTCTCACAAACTTCCAACACAGCATCTACATTTTCATCAACAGTACTCAACAAATCATAATCTAAAAGCAATATCTTCAAATCATTCAACAATCCATCTGCATTACCATACAGAACTTGAGGAAAAGCCAAGCTTATACTAATTACACTAACACCATTAAACCCCCAATCCCTAATCTCTTCAATCCTCCCCTTCAACTCAGACGGATCAACTTCGAATATCGAAAAATTCTCCCTACACATCAATCCCAGTTTCCTCCAAGGGAACCCCATCACCGCCAATGCAGAAACCACGTCGAAACGGTTCCAATCACAAATGAAGAACGCATTTTTAGGAAAAATATCAGCCGCAGTTCCAATCTTGTCACTATCCAATCCGATGCTTTCCAATAAAAATTCGAGCTCGTTGATAGGATGGTACCTGAGAAATCGCTGAAACGAGCCGAGGAAATTCGACGGAGAAAAGGGGATTTTAGATACGACATTGGAGAGACATTGAGGCGAATTTCTGGAAGCGCCCCCTGCAATTCTCGGATGGTTTTGGACCTATGCTGGTGTGGAATATTCGCGAAAGGTTTTGAGGCGGTAACAGCGGAGAAGAAGAGGAGAGATATTTTGGTGGTGGTTCGGTGGATTGCGACGGCTGCAGCTGCGGTGGTTCGTCGGAGAAGCATAGTCTTTCATGGAGGGAGGGTTTAAGGGGGGTGTGGGATTGGAATAGTCATAAATAATTGGGACTGGAGTCCCCCAAAATTTTGTAAATTTGAGTCACTTTTGTTTATTTAAAAATACAAGATTATATTGTCATCTTAAAAGTAGCACAGTAAATTTTAGGAAAAAAGACAATTAAACATACCAATTTTGTCTAACATCCCGTTTTAATTATAAATTTTTTATTTTTTTTTTCTAACTTTGCCCCGTGTTCAATTTTACTACTGAAGTTTAGCATTGATCATATTTTCCGGCTAATACTCTGCAATTGAAAGTGATCAGGCAATAAACCTGGTGATTAAACGATGCCGTATGAGTCCAAGTGTACGACACATCACCGTTAATTTTGTTCTCATATGATGTTTGTCGAGTTATTCACAATAAACATTCGATTTCTGAAACTTCAAAATTATCGATCGAGGATTAGGGCCATAAGGATCATTCTATGCCGCAAGTTGATCGAGAATTATCGAAAGAAACACCAACGAAAATTCGAAGTATGTTGTCGTTAGTGAAGACAAGAGAGTGACCTTTCTCGTTGAGGTCCTGAGTTGTTGTCTGAGAAGTGCCGACTTTTACTGGAATCTTGCATTCACACAAAATTCCATAATCATATCTATTTGAAAGATCCGCTTGAAGCATCGTTCAATTTGGGACAAAAAAACCATACTGTAGAATAAAAGGAGATTTTTCTCTACTGATTTTGTCTTCACGACCCTAAACCCTAAGATTTCCAAAAATGAAGAAGATTACGCGAATTAAGGAGTGTAAGTCACGATTTCGGTTGTTACATATGAGCCGGAAATTAACAAGTCACGAATTCGGTTGCCACATAAACACCCTATTCGATTTGGGGAAAATTTAAAATTGTGATAAAATTGAACACGAGGCAAAATTGTGAATTTATAGAAAAAAATAAAAATGAAATATCAGATAAAGTTGGTGTATTTGATTAATTTTTTCCTAAATTTTATAAAAATATACTCCAAGTGCTCCATAATATTTTGAGCGATACACTAGTATAAATAAATAAATAAATAAAAAGCACAGTAAATCGTTTGGTGGCATCTGCAGAAAGAAGTGGTGTTTCTCGGCGGGTGTTTGTTTTAGTTAAGCAGACGAATTACCCAAAGATGCAATCATTTCTACCTTCCAGTCCACGTACATGCCATTGCCACCTACCCAAACACGCCCCTGCAGCTTACCTCCGCGATGACGTCATCCTCCTCCTCCTCGTCATCGCCATCATTCTTCTCTCGTCTCTGCTCGTCGGCGCTGCGCTCGAGGCCTCTGTCGCCGGCTTCGGACACCGCCGTTCGTACGAGCTCCGGCGAGGGCCTCGTTCGCCGGCTAGGAGTATTCGATTTGATTCTGCTCGGCATCGGCGCGTCGATCGGCGCCGGAATATTCGTCGTCACCGGCACCGTTGCACGCGATGCTGGCCCTGGTTAGAATTTTTGTAATTACGGATTTCGTTTGTTCATCTGCATTATGCACGAGATTTTTTGCTTTCCGCTTAAGCCACACTGACTTGCTAGTCCTAGAAGTAATCGATTTCTGTTTCTGAGATGATTATTAGCGGAGAAGCTATGATTTGGTCGTCGTGTTCGGTTTTATTCAATAGAATAGTTGTATTGCTCTAGATTGTGACTTACTGTACTGGAATACTGAAGTTCTTTACACTGCTTGATGAGAGTAGAATGTAGAGAAATCTGCTTCTTCGGTATTCTGTTTAAAAGTATTTTTATTAGAATAACCTTTTCATCAAGATTTCGTGGCCAAAGTTGAAAAGAATTTGTTAAGGAGACGATGCTGAGATTAGAGCTACATTATTGGAAGGATCTCTTCTCTTGCATCCATGTCGAAATCGTGATTTATCCCCTGAAGTATTATGTGATATTTTCCTATATTGTTTGTTATGTGATCCCATTGTCATTTAAAGAACATACCAAAATCGCTTAAAGAAGTTCCATTATTTTGTTTTCAAATGCAGGAGTTACAATTAGTTTCATCATAGCAGGAGCATCTTGTGTGCTCAATGCTCTCTGCTATGCTGAACTAGCTTCTCGATTTCCAGCTGTGGTTGGGGGAGCATATCTTTATACGTACTCAGCTTTCAATGAGCTTACGGCTTTTCTTGTGTTTGCTCAGTTGATGCTTGACTATCATATTGGTGCTGCCAGCATAGCCCGTAGCCTAGCCAGCTATGTAGTTACTGTGCTAGAGCTGATTCCCTTCCTCAAGGATAATATTCCTAATTGGGTTGGACATGGAGAGGAAGTTTTTGGAGCTTTATCTATTAACTTATTAGCTCCTATCCTCCTTGTGCTTCTCACCATAGTTTTATGTCGAGGTGTTGGAGAGTCCTCGGTGCTGAATTCGGTCATGACAATGACAAAGGTTGTCTTTACATCCTGAACTATTATTTTCTTGAACTTAACTGTAGGTAATCTAGCTGCTATTGAGTCCTATCAATTGATAGAAAGGCAGTTAGGTTATTTATGTACATATAACCAGGTGCGGGACTTGAAGTATCGCTTTAAGATTAAAACGTAATGTTCTTATTAGTATTCAGGGTTTTGTTGAGAATAATTGGGAAGCATCGACATTATAATACTCTTGCATTTGTCAATAAGTCGAGTGTTGTTAGACCTATCTGTCTAATTTTATGGCGCTCAAACTAAAATCTGAGAGCTTTTATTAAGTTTTCTAGTGATGGGTGGGAACTTTAAAAGAAACTAAAAATCAGCAAATCTCCAAATCACAACCCGATTTCCTTGAGATGAATTTACTGATTTGGGTACTATAAATTGTTATCAATATAAAATGCTGCTTTAGAATTGTTTGAGCACCGATACGCATTAGAATCAAGTATGTTATATAGTTGGCTCAGCCTTAAGCAGATGATGTTTTTGTATCACAGCACCAAGTATTCATTTTAGCAATTGTTTATAATGTTAAATGTTATAATTTGTTTTTAGAAAGTTATTTCACATATGCATAGGATAAGATGGGATGATCTAGCACTAGTGTCAACTTTAATTGTCCAGACTAAATTGCTATAATTCTGAGGCTGCGTGTCATTTTTCCTCTTTGTACGTAATTCTGATGAATCCCCAGCTGAATATATAAGCAGAGAAGTATGTAGAGTCTGCTTAATATAAAATAGAAAGATATCAACCAAATTATCATGGTGGTAGAGATCTCTTTAATGATTCTAATAGATGTATAGTCTGCTTTATTATAGCATATTGGTTTTGTGTTGCTTCTCTTATAGCAACATAATGGGCCTTATATGATACTTTTTGCAGATTCTTATAGTTATTTTTATCATCATTGTTGGAGCATTTGAGGTTGATGCATCAAATTGGACTCCTTTTGCCCCGAACGGGGCCAAGTCAATATTGACTGGAGCAACTGTTGTCTTTTTCTCTTATGTTGGATTTGATGCAGTTGCAAATTCTGCCGAAGAATCCAAGAGACCACAGGTATGCCAAAGGCAGATAAATTGGCATCACCTTTTCATTTATTTTTGTTGCTCTTAATACTTCATTACTAATTCCTACTGTATCGACTTGATGTTGCAGAGGGACTTACCTCTTGGCATAATTGGTAGCCTACTGGTATGTATAATATTGTACGTCGGCGTCTGCTTAGTAATTACTGGAATGGTCCCATACCAATATCTTGGGGCAGATGCTCCTTTGGCAGAAGCTTTCGCTTCTAAGGGCTTGAAATATGTCTCTGTGTTAATTAGCTTTGGTGCTGTTGCTGGACTTACGACTACGCTTCTAGTTGGGCTTTATGTCCAGGTGATCTCGTTATTCATATTTTTACCTCAATACATTACTTGTCTTATACTCCCTCTGTCCCGCTTAATAAGCTACGTTTGCCATTTTAGTCCGTCCCATTTATTAGCTACGTTTCCTTTTTTGACAAAAAATATGTGGCTACAATTAACTCTCTCTCTTTAGAATTGATTGTAGCCACATATTCTCTCATTCCTTAATATTTGTGCCATTCTGAAATGTAGCTAATTATATGGGACAGAGGGAGTACTAGCTAAGGCCAACAACTCATTGCTTGATTATGTTTGGCAGTCTCGGTTATACCTTGGACTTGGAAGGGATGGTTTACTACCAACCATATTTGCCAAAGTGCACCCAACACGCCATACCCCGATTCATTCTCAAATTTGGGTTGGTCTAGTTGCCATCATCTTGTCTGGACTTCTTAATGTGGAAGTGCTCTCACATATTCTTTCCGTTGGAACCTTGGTACTTGGACATATATATTTCCTAGTATATATTCTTGAAAGAAGCATTTAAATCTCTCTATTAGACTGTGTATAAACCATGATGGGATTCGTTTCAGACGGGGTATTCGGTTGTTTCAGCATGTGTGGTCACCCTTCGATGGAAGGATAAGACCTCGACAAGTCTGGACACTAGCAAGAAGATTTCTGGGAGGGGAGAAGGCATCATCTGCCTCTGCACAATTGCCTGTTGCGGTTTTGCTTCCGGTGCCCTCTTCCGTTTTGACGCCTCGTTCGTTTTTGTGACTCTAGCTGCCATACTTGCAGTCATTTCTTCCGCAGCTCTCTATCTACGACAAGTAAGTTAAAATTCAATTCCACGTCTACATTCCTCACCGGCAAAATTTACTCAGAAATTTACATAGCCTGCTTGTTGTTTGCAGGTGTACGTAGATCCACCGGGCTTTTCGTGTCCTGGAGTTCCGATCCTTCCATCAATCAGCATTTTCGTTAACATGTTCTTGTTTGCTCAGGTAATTTAGATCGTTCTGAGAAACTAGTTCTCTGGCATAACTGTATGGTGTTTGATCTTCTGTGTTTTGTGCAGCTGCACTATGAAGCGTGGGTGAGATTCGTCGTCCTCGGCATAGTTACGATCGGAATCTACGCATTTTACGGGCAGTATCATGCAGATCCTCTCAACTCCACTGTCTCTACTGTTTACCATCGGGCACCTGCAGAAGAAGCTGCGCCCTAGCTAGCTAGCTACTCATTACATGTAAATTCATGTTGTATTATTTGTATTTCTCCATTTCTTATTCTTATTCTAATAGAGACTAGAATCCATGTACTTGTACATGTACATGTAATCATCATTGAAACAATACACAATGCAGGAGTTAGCGTTCGAGTAGTATATTTCGGGTGATCAGCTTCAATAAAGGACATTTTTTCTTTATTTTCTTTGAAGGACGAGTGCCGTAGTAATTTTTTGGTTTGTGTTATTTGGAAGGTCATTAGAGCATCCGCATCTCTAAATGGGGAGTCCAAAAAGTGGGCTATCTCCTACTTTTTAGGTGGAGAGAGCCTATCGACAAAATCAGCCCACGGTTCTCTTTGATTTTTTTTAATTTTTATTGTCAATTTATTATTCGAATTAAAAATCTTGAAAATATTTGAAGAAAAGTTTATTTATTAAATTAAATTCCGGCATTACGTAAAATTTAAAAAAAAAAAGAAAAAAAGAAAAAAAGAAAAAAGAAGAAGCTTGGATTAAAAGGCATAATTTTCAAGAGGTATGATCCAATGCCCACCGTTGGCTTACTTAATGTGTCCACAAATGACGTGACAATATTACATATAAGGAAATTAATTTAAATATATACCATAAAAATTAAACTCTACTAAAATAAATCGAACCCTAAATGAAAAATATTACTGATGTGGCACTGCCACATAAGCGGTGCCCACAGTGAGTAATGGAACATTTCTATAATTTACAAATTAAACTTTTGAAGAGATGAATTTATAGTGGAGGAAAGGGATGTAGCCGTTGCTTCTCCAACGGCTAAAAGCGAGCCCATGATCCCCAACACCTCCAGATCTCAATCAGGGCTCTCTCAATGGCAGCGAGCCCGCCACTAGCAACGGTGTTGGGGGTGCTCTTAGACTCATTACACTTAAAAAATAAAGGAGTAGTATCCTAAAAAAGTGAAACGGACCACGTTTGATTGGCATTGGGAAGTTGAACAGACACATCGAGAACTAAAAAAAGATATATTGGTAAAATAAAAAGAGACAACTCTTTTTTACCCATCTAACATGAAGAATGTCAAATTATACTCACCAACATAAAAAATACAAATTATACTCATTTGGACCAAAATGTACTTAATGATTTGACTTTGACTGATTTTTTTTGGCTTTTTTTATTATTATTTTTTTTAACGATTTTTTTCGATTTTTTTTTACGTTTTTCTTTTTAAATTTCTGACGTTTTTCCGATTGGTACTATTGGGACTATTAGCACCAAATAGTCCCAATAGTTGAATAATTTTTTTGATTTTTTATTTATTTATATTTTTTCAAATTTTACGTTTTTTTTTATTTTAAATTTTTGACTTTTTTTTGGACTGTGACTATTGGGACTATTAGCACCAAATAGTCCCAATACACCTAAACAAGATGAATAAATCCTAAATCAGAAATTGAACTGTTGGGACTATTTAACACCAAATAGTCCTAATAGGTCCAAACACGATAAAGAACCCCTAAATCAGAAATGAGATTATTTGGACAATTAGCACCAAATAGTCCAAATACGCTCAAACAAGATGAAAAAACTTTAAATCAAACATGGGACTATTGAGACTATTAGCACCAAATAGTCTCAATACGCTCAAACAAGATGAAAAAAACCCTAAATGAGAAATGAGACTATTGGACTGTTAACATCAAATAGTTTCAATAGGCCAGATAAGATGAAGAAACCCTAAATCAGAATTGAGACTATTAGGACTAATGCACCAAATAGTCTCAATAGTCTCAACTGCAATACCCAATTTAGTTTATATAATCATAATAAAAACATGTTTTCAATCAAACAAATGCATGATCCAAAAGAAGATGAATAAACTTTAAATCAGAATCGGACCTATTGAGACTATTAACACCAAATAGTTTCAATAGATCCAACTACATTCTAAAAATCTAATTGTTGAGATAAACAAACAATAGATCCAAACCAAAATCTCCATAAATCTAAAAGTTGAGACGAAAAATTCACAGATAAAAAAAAAATCTAAAATATATTGCAGAAAACTAGAGAAATCTTCATTCATTGAAATATCTTATCCCAACCAATACATCAGTCAAATAATCGAAGATTCAAAAAGAAATATGAAGTGGCCGAATAGGTATGAACCTTAGTGTTCTTCTCTTTGATTTCGTCATCTTCTAAATTGCATAACCAAAAGCTCCTAATCATGAATTTAACACTCAATTCACAAAACATTTAAAATGATAATGCTCTCGAACATTATCTTCTTTCGATTGGTTGCTGAAGCCAAAAACCTTAAACCCCCAAATTTGATTGATTGCAAATGACGCACACTCACTATCTTATTTCCTCCAAAACGGAACATTATTTTATTTCTCCTCCTCTCTCCTTTCTCACACGCGCACACACATACCAGTGTACTTTTCGAGAACGAACTGGATCTTAGAGCTGCCATTGAAGTACAGAGGCGGTGCCAGAAGGGGGCTGAGTTTTATGTTCGAGATTTGAGAAATAAAGTTTCATACAATATAATTTAATAGCGTGGGCTTTTACACTAAATTGTGCATTATATACAAAAAAATCATAATTTTACAAAAAACATTTTTTTTTTTTGATGGAGTGAGCTTAAGCCACCTCTTGCTTACATGTGGCCTCGCCACTGGAAGTACATGATGTGCACATCCGCTGCCTTCCTCGGCGCGGCCGCTATTACTCCGGCGAAGAGCAGCGGCAACCTTGATCTGGAGTCGACGGTAGCAACGGTGCGGATTTGGAGAAGCAGATCTACGGTGGCGGCGGCGCCGGATTTGGAAGCACAACTACAATACGACGGCGGCGCCAAATCTGGAGGAAGAGGATCGCTACGGCAGTGCAAATCTCCCTTCGTATCCTGGATATTTATTTATTTATTTATTTTGCACAAATCTCATTTTCGATACGTCCTCAAAGAATTTGCACCTTTATTTTATGAACACTATACTCCACCATAATCACTTAATCTTTACTCTTAATATTCTCTACTTAATGACCATTATATGACATCACCTACCATTTTATTAAAATTTGTACTATTTTTTGTAGAAAAAGACGAGGAACGGTGGAAGTATTATTCAAGTTGGAGTCTAATAATACGAGATGAATTGTCTTAGATAATTTATCACAACTTCTTTGGGTTTTTTTTCTTTTTCAAAATTACGATTAAGTTTCAAGAAAATTACATATTTCATATATTCGTCAATTTTTTGGCCCGACGGACTAGCCCGAAACATGAAGATTTAACGTTACAGTCGAAAATCTAATAAGGGTGGTCCGAAATCGAGGGAGTTGACCCGACTTTCGGCATGACTAGTGAAAATTTATCATATTACTTATTATTATTATTATTATTATTATTATTATTATTATTATTATTATTATTATTATTATTATTATTATTATTATTATTATTATTATTATTATTATTATTATTATTATTATTATTATTATTATTATTATTTATTATTATTATTATTATTATTATTATTGATGTTGTTATTCGTCATCGTCGTAGTCGGGATATTGTTTAGAAACCTAGATTAAATTATTTAATTGTAACGATTAGTGAATGTTAAATAATTAATGGTATTATCAAGCTCTTGCCATGACATAGTGTAATTTCATAGATGTGAAAATTTGAAAATACTTCGATTTAAATTAATAATTCTCGACAGATTTTGTGAAATTGAGGTTTTATAATTTAACTTTGTACATTACTAATACACACAATCTATCAAATCTATTGTAATCAATTAATAAGAGTGTCATGTTTTGTTTACTAAAATAATAATAATATAAAAAAGTAAAAATAAAAATAAAAATAAAAATAAAAAAATTCAAACGAATTGTAATTACAATCTATAAAGTATACGTTAAGTTATGATTTAATGTTAACGATCTTAATATTGTTTTTTTTTTGACACAATCTTAATTTATTGTTTTATTGAGCTTTATGTAGTAGTTTTGCTCGTATGCATCACGAAAAAAAATATGTTTAATTTAATTAATTATAATACATTAGTAGATGCACGAATATATTTAATTACACACGATACTAAAGTCAATTTTAATATCAATATATTACGGATCATCTAAATTATGAACATTTGAAGGTTGCAAGATGTTAGATCTCGGTTAAGGATCTACAATAAAAGAGGTTTTGGAGAGGTAGGGAAGAAGTTGATACCTTCACTCCTCTAGCTTATCGATCGTGTTCGTCGACTACACAGTGGCTCCGGTTCTCTGCAAAACAGACCCGGGGGAGGTTCCCACCGGGCTTTTTGAATTATTCGGGCCAGCCCGGCCTGAAATTATTTTGGGCCTCACTTTTCAATGCCCAGTCCTGCCCGGAAATATGTTTTTAGTACAAAATAGCCGGGCCAGACCGGACTTTCCCAAGCCCATCGGGCTTTTTGACCTTTTCGGGCTACCCAGTCCGACCTGAAAATTCAATCGGGCCTAGTATTATGAAGTCCATCCCGGCCCTAAACAGCCGGGCCGGGCAAATTTTGCCATCCGTAGTATTTATAGGTGTGAGAGGGACGAGAGTATTTCGGACTTTTCCTTATGAACGCGGGGGGTAATGCTATCTTTTGATTATAATATTGTACTTGTTTGACAGTAAAATGAATATAATTTCTTGTTTTCTTATTGTTCTTTGCCCCGCCCTCACTTTAGGGGTGAGAGAGATGCAATAATAACCGATTATAGTATAATCGGGTCGAATCCACAAGGAATGCTAGGTCGTTCAAGATTCAAGTAGTAATCCGATTACCTAACTACTATTCAAGCTACCAAGTGACATGTTTTTGTGTTTTCTCAGTTCTATTAAGTAATGCAATTGAAAAGTAATAAACTAAATAACAACTAATAGCAAGAGTCGGTAAACAATGGTAAAAAAAACTTGGTTCCAAATATAATCCGATAATCACTAGAGGCCTAGGTTTTAGGATTTGCATGGATTAGCCATTTTAATCTAATTCATATGGGAGTTCTATATATATTAAACATCAACTCTTCTCTCGAAGCAGTCAATATTAGTAGATTAATCTATGACATCTATCTCCGCTAGGTCTCAAGATGCATAAATTAACTCCAAATAGATCAATTAATTATCTAGAAACTCCTACTAGCAAGAATTACTAGTATGGTGTGATTTGATTCCAAGTGTTATGAACTAAAACCCCCCAAGCATTTAACCAAACACCTTGTATGCATTCAATGATGGTCAATCACTCATGCAATTAAATCAAGCCCCAAATCACAAGACATATGAATTAGAAGGTAAATCCAACAACAAAACCTAAAAACTCAAGGATCTAGATCATATCTTCATATATTGGAACCAAATAAAATTTAGCTAGACATAATTAAAGAAATCAAACCATAAAAAATAAATGAAATCATGCTTAAAAGATAGAGAATTGAATAAGAAAGAAGAAAATGGTCTTGAATTGCAAATCCACAAAGTATAGCTTCAACAATCTTCAAAATACAAAAAGGGAAAGAGAGAAATATTTATAGGGTTCTTGAGGAATTAAATAGCTAAAAGATCTCCAAATGGGGTGAATTTTGGGGTTAAATACATCACAAATCGAGTTTGGGTCGAATCGGGGTAAAACGGGACGAACCGGGACGAGTTTGGGCGAGCCAAACTCGCCCATTAGTGAAGAGGGGCGCTTGACCGGCGGTCTGTGGGAAGGGGAACCGGCGGTCTGGCAAACCGCCGGCCAGACCGCTGTCTATGCTGCCAAATGAGGTGGTGAACCGGCGGTTTGATGTTGGTTCCCGGCGGTTTGACAAACCGTCGGCCAACCCGCCGGTTTTCCTTCTCTTGCGCGACTTCACCGTTTTCGCTCGTTCTCTCTCGTCCGAACTTCGATTCTTGATCCGCTTTTTGCTATGGCTTCCTAACGAGCTCCTCTTCGTCATGGAATGATTAATTTGGCCAAGTAAGTTCTCCATTATTCCTGCAAAAAGCATAAAGAGACTCGAGAGAACGAGGAAAACATAAATGAAATCAAACTAGTGAAACTCTAACTATAGAACTTGAAATTCCACATTTTAAACACAAGTTTCACTCTAATAGAGATCGATTCTTCCTCATTTCCGGCCCTCGATCCTTGGCTACTTGAATGCTCTTTCAAATTCTTACAAAATTGGATCGAAAACCGGGAAAACGAGAAAAATATAAAGTATGCTACAAGTTAAGAAACCCTAGCATTTCTACCCTTTAAGCACATGAATCGAGGCTTAAACACACTCAAAGCACACTCAACATGCACATAAAATACGTGTTAATCATTCTTCAATACACAAAATGATGTTCGTCAACAAGTGATTTGCTTCTTTAGTGTGAATTCGTAATTTGCATCTTCTCTACCACTAATTTAAGAATTTACGAACTCGTGAAAACTCATGATTAATTTGTTCTTCGCATAAGTACGAATTCACTAATTCACATATTCGATTTATAAATTCGTGAATTGTCTTTTTGTTTTAAAGAAAAAAACTCTTTTGAATTCTTGAGCTTGAATTTTTGAATTCATATATTGACATATTTGTGTCGAAAAAAAAAGCGGGGATATTATGATAATCTATATATTTATTTATCTTTTTGTCAAATAGTTATCATTTGTCTTTACTATCCCAAATAATCTTGTAGTTGCCTCTATCTTTTTATTTATAATTAAAAAAATAATTTTTATAATATTCAATGAATTAATAACATTCGTAGTATTAGATATGTTTACTAAAAATAATAACTTTTTTTAGTAAACATTATATTAATACATAATTATAATAATAAAATAACTAAAAGTAGTACTATTATATAACTTTTCTTATATTTTTGAAATTTTGATTACTTTCTAAAATTACAAAGAAATCTAGAAACTGAACCGTCGACTTCTCTCGGTCTCGGCCAACGAATTCTCTAAATTACCCCACGTTTGAAGATAATGGTGTGAGAGTGAGATGGGGATGGACTAAAAGGCCCCTAAATCTCTCTGTAACTCTCGAAGCTGAAGAGGCACGATACAATTCAGTCTTTAAAGCCTACTTGATTTCATAACTCAAAATAAAAAGTTGAAGGTTGGAATATTTGGAGCAACTCTTGGGAAGAAATGAGCGATAATGTTGGTCGTTCACGTCCATGTTTCTTTTCGCTCAATTTCGTGTCAAATTCTTACGTTTTCGGGCCTGCTTTTTGAAAAAGTTAGATGTTAGCTATATTTTTAATAGTATGATACCATGTTTATATGATATATATATATATATATATATATATATATATATGTTGATTATGATGACTCATTTGTTTTTGTTTTGAAAACATGTTGCAATTAGTGTGAAAATTGACATAAGCTCACTGATTCAGAGTTTACATGTTGATTATGATGGTTTTTTTCTTGATAATATGTTTCAATCAATATGCCTATATTCTTAAATTTGTTGATACTATGAAGTTATGTTTTATTCTTAGTTAAAATGTTTCAATCAATATGCTTATATTCTTAACTTTGTTGATACTATGAAGTTATGTTTTATTCTTAGTTAAAATGTTTATTTGCTGAGTTTTCTTTGAATATTTTTTTTATTATTACTTTTTTTTTGCAATGCTGTAGGTGCTCTTGTATCGACAAGATCCCATATCTGGTATCTCGAAACAATACGTACTCGTTTATCTGAACCCAACATGGCATTGTTGCGTGGTTCTTGCTTTGGTCACATGTTTGGTTTTCTTGAAACTTAATCATAATTTTGAAAAAGAAAAAAAAAACAAAAAAACAAATAAGTAGTGATAAATTATCTAAGATAATTCATTTCGTATTATTAGACTCCAACTTGAATAATACTTCCACCGTTCCTCGTATTTTTGTACAAAAAATAGTCATACAAATTTTAATAAAATGGTAGGTGATGTCATATAATGGTCAGTAAGTAGAGATTATTAAGAGTAAAGATTAAGTGATTATGGTGGGGTACAATGTTCATAAAATAAAAGTGCAAATTCTTTGAGGACGTATCGAAAATGAGATTTGAGCAAAATAAATAAATAAATAAATATCCAGGATACGAAGGGAGTATGCAATAAGTAACTACATGAGATGATGAGACGTGGAGATATTTTTTCAATAATGATTATAATGATCGGTTTGTTTTTTTCCTTTAAATTACGTGTTGAAGTATAAAATTCTAAAAATAATACACTCAGTACAAAAAAATTCTAAAAATAATACTCCACGTGTCTCGTTATATTAGTCTTGTTTCTTCATTTTATACTCTCTTTGTCTCACCCAACAATGCGGCGAAGATTGTGGTACGAGTTTTAAGAAAATATAAGGGATAGTGAGGTTCGTGGATAAATTGGCCCACATTAGGGACATAGTATTAATAAAAGGTAGGTGATAATGATATTAGTAGAAAAAATATATGGTATTTTTGTAAATGAGAAATGATACGCTACTCACCTAATGGTGGACACCTTCGTCGTTTATTTGATTTGGTATTATTTTGTTCGATTTTGTTTGACTGTTTTATATTCTAGTATAATATAAATTAATATAGAAATCGCTGAATCTACAAAATAAATAAAAATCAAAGTTCGATTTGTGTTATTATTCATTTTCCGATGTTAGAAGGAAAAAAGAACAAATCGAGCTTTGGTTTTATTTATTTTGTAGATTTAACGATTTTTATATTAATTTCTATGATACTAGAATATAAAACAATCGATAAAAATCGAACAAAATTATGCCAAAGTGAAGAAACGACGAAAGTGCCCATGAAGGTTCCAACCATTGAAGGAGTAGCATATCATTTCTCTTTAGTAAATAAAAGGTTAAAGTAGGGGTAAAGAAAACGTAGGTAATAGTGGGATAGTGTACAAAAAAGGAATGTGCATTATTGGGTTGAACGGACTGAAATAACAAATTGTGCATTGTTGGGTGGGACATAGGGAGTATCTCACATATATTCATGAAAACAAGATTAATATAACGAGACTAAGTGAGTATAATATTTTTGACAAGTATTTAAATAAAGACGACCAAGTAATGAAAAAAGAAAATCGAGTTATTGGATCAACTCTCCAATTTTACCTTTTTGGTCGGAGTGAATAAATGGTGAAAATAATTTTTGAACTCAACAAAAACCTTGAAAAATACTACCTTCATCCCATCATATTAGAGTTTATTTATTTTGAACATCTCGGCACGTTTTTCCACCGAAACCTAATACGAGTTTTAAAATATAATTTTGAAGTATTTTTTTTTACGGAATATAACTTCCGTAAAAGAAAAAATACTTCAAAATTGTATTTTAAAATCCATACTAAATTTCGGTAAAAAAGTGTGCTGAAATGTTCAAAACAAATGAACTATAATATAATGGGAAGGAGGTAGTACTTTAAAGAAAAACAAAAGAAATAAAAATAAATAAATAAACATAAGGATGTGACACGCCTGCATAGAATGATGGAAAGGTCAGGCTATATAAAATTATAAATAAAATAACTAGGCTACGCGGTTCAAGATAAAGGGAGTAGTCGAACCGGAAAATTTTAGAGAAAAATCAGTTTTTAATATTTTATTAGCCAAAGGACACGTGCAATTGTGGCAAAACTTTTTTTTACACTTGACCTAGCATCGACTTTACCCATTCGAAGAGGCAGATCATCAACTATAAATACAGATTTCTCCCTTCCCTCATTCTATATTGGGACACACTTGGGTCAGCCAGAGGCACCGTGCGGTCGGGCTAAAATAATGGCACTTTTATTCATATAGATTGACACTTTTCTGTATAAAGATTGATACTTTTAAAAATTGTTATTTTATTCGTAAAATAATTATGTTAAAGATTGACACTTTTATTCATATAAATTGACACTTTTCTGTATAAAGATTGACACTTTGGGCCCGGCCGCACGGTGCCTCCGGCTGACACAAGTTTTTGTCTTCTATATTCTTGCTACACATTCTCTTTATCTAATCTGATACAACATCTGCCAAATGGTTCTCCCTCTCTCTCTCTCTCTATTTCTCTCTCAGACACACAACACAAGCATTATTTTTGTATTTGTGAGATATTCAATTCAAACTAATTATATAATCTGAACTATATTTGTGCAGGGAAACGGTTGCAGTTGTAAAGGAGTGATGTCATTGGGCCCATGGGGCTACGAAACTGGTAAAGAATGGAGTTACAAGAACGGCGGTATTAAACAGATAATCATAAGATACGGTGGAATTATCGATTCCGTCATGTTTAAGGGTGACGACGACGATTATTCCCCCAAATTCGGTGGAGACGGTGGTGATCGAACAGTGAAGGTCACCGACCAATTTCGATCTCCACTACTGTACTTGTAAATTAATACTATCAATATTGATTGTTTCTCACTCTTAAATCTAATACTGCTACATATATGTGCAGATCGACATCGATTTCCCTACGGAATACTTAACCGGCATAAGTGGGACCTACGGCTCCTGTGGGCACGGCCCTAACGTTTGCTCCCTTACGTTTCATACCAGCATAAATAAATACGGACCTTTTGGGACTCAAAACGGCACCGCATTTTCAACGAATGCCAACGGTCTTGTGGTAACGGGATTTCACGGCCGTTATTCCCGTTATCTCGAATCCATCGGAGTCTACATCACGCCTCATTGTTGGCTCTCAATTGATGCAAAGGGAGAGCTTATCAGTTCAAGTACTGCTGTTGGTGTCCCATCTTTTCTTTCGCCGCCGCGAAGTGCGGCTGCCATCGGTGGCGCCGGCGGCCGTGAGTGGGACGACGGGGTATTCGCTGCCGTCAAACGCGTCAACCTGCGCGTGCGCACCGATACAGGCGTTGTGTCTGCCGTCCGATTCAGCTACCTAAAGAATGACGGTTCGTATTTCCTATCTCCGTCTCATGGGGGCTATTGTGGCGGCACCCGTTGGAAAACGGTACGCATGCATGCATTTATAGCTTTTCATTAATTTAATTACTGCTATATAAATTCGTTTTTTTTAAAAGTTATGTGGTTTCATTGTCAGATTTTATTTACCGAAGAAGATGAGTACTTGATCGGCGTCGAAGGCTTTTACGGAAAGGTGGAGGGAATTTCTGCTATAAAATCGATGTGTTTTATCACAAATAAGGCAAAATACGGTCCTATTGGTTCTGAAATGGGGACGTATTTCACTACTATGAATTCCGGTGAGCTCAACCGGAAGGTGGTCGGCTTCCATGGAAGAAGCGGAGCTTATCTCGACGCCATCGGCCTGCACACTCAATATTTCTGAAACTCACATGCTTACTAGTACTTCCCCCTCCGTGCATTTATATAGAGTTAGAGTAATGCTCCCCTACCCACTATATGCATACTTAATATGCCCACATACCTTGTAAAAATAAATACTACTCCCTCCGTCCCAGACCACTTGACATGTTTCTTTTCGGCACGAGATTTAAGAAGTGTTGGTTTAGGGAAAGGATGAGGGGTGTTAAGGCACTTATTGTTTTCATTTTTGGGAAACATGCCTATTCGTGTGGGACGGCCCGAATAGGAAAACAGGTCAAATGGTCTGGGACGGAGAGAGTACTAAAAAACTAAATCCTATCAAAAATAACTAAACCTTAAAGGGAAAAATTATTGAAGTAGTAGTGCCACGTCAACTGGTGGGTACATTAAGTGTGCCCACCGTAGGTAGGGAAGCATTCCTATATACAGTTAACTATCTATTTATAAAGAAGACAAAGAAAATATTTATTTATGTATTTAGACTATTCGGCAGACATGTTTTGGGCGATAATTAAGTTATGTATGGTTTCGATGCTTTTTTTTAATTGCCCCTAATTAGTACTGTATTGTAGTATCCCGTAAAAGAAAAAAAAAATTAAAAAGTTATTTTAAAACTCATCATCAAGACGTTTAAAAAAATTGCTGAAAAAGTGTAACAATTTAAAAATGACGGAAGTAGTATGTTTTTGTACGATGCACTTTTAATTATCTATATCTATGGTAACAAATATCATATGTTGACTTAATTTTAAAATCAAATCAAAATTAAACTATATTATATTTTAATGAGGTTTATTCTAAGAAAGAAAAACTATTTCAATGAGGCACATTTAATTTTGGAGTTCAAGGTTTGCAAAATATAGCCACACTAGAAAAATTAGTTTTCATTATTAAATTACGAAGCTCAAAATAAAAAATGCTATAGTATATTATATGCATGGTGTCTCATTGATTAATTTTTATTATTTGAAAGGAAATAAGATGTTTATGAAGATTGAAGAGTATTCTTTAATTGATTTTGGTCGTTAGATCAACACCGAATTTTCAGTCGTTAAACGCTTAACGACGTGCCATGCAGAGACGGGCTTGTACCGTCAACGTGTTTTTTTATTTTCATCTAAAAAATACTCTACTGTCCACCAATATGGCAACGGAAATCTAAATTCTGAAGTCCGAACGGACGAAAATTTCGGTCGTCAATAGCCGGGTTTCTTGTAGTGATATTTACCATCAAAACAACAGTACTCATAATTACTATGCCAGAAAGATGAAATTGAAGTCGTCTAATCCATTGGAACTAATCCTATCGAATTCTCGATCAAATTAAGAAACTTGAATGCCCTAACATATCACCAATCTGTAGAGATATTATCAAAATATGTTTCTCCATTAATACCTCAAATTATTTATCCACACACTCTCTTTTGTATATGACCACATTTCTAGCAATAAATTTTATTAGAAATTCAGGCTAAACTGAATTTGAGAAAATATAAAAAAATATATATAATATTTATCAGTAAAACGTCATTTTGATTACCAAAAATTACTTTTGATTTTCTTAAGAAAAAAAAAGTTATCATAATGATACCATTTAGACTATTTACTTTGTTGAGTAATGCTCCTCTACCCATCGTGGACATGCTTAATATGCCCACGGATGAGGTGCCGATATACCTTATAAAACTAAACCTACAAAAAAAAAAGTTAAACCCCAAAAGAAAAAATCATTAACGTGGTACTGCCATGTCAGCCGTGGACACATTAAGCGTGCCCACAGTAGGTAGGGGAGCATTTCTCTTACTTTGTTATGTCTACATTTCCGAAGTTACATCGGATTTGATTTGACCAAAATTCCATCTTCAAAAAAATTTGAAAAAAAATTAATAATTTTAGAAGAGAGATTCATAGTTTACGAGAAAAATAAAAATTTGTAGAAATTTTATTAATTTATATGAAATTAACCCAAAAAACACCCCCCCCCCCCCACCCTGCACTCTTCAATTTCATTGTCCAATGAGCTCTTCAATTGCATTATCAAATAAATACAATGAAATAATATTAGTATTTGATATTTCTCAAGTTATTTTTTGTACGTGTTGTTGATTACTAATTTTTTTTTTTATCTTTAATTTCTTCTAACTGTAGCAGGTAATTGGAGAGTTTTTTATTCTAAAGATGGGAGGGGAAACTTTGTTGAATAGGGCATATATAACGTGATTTATGTTGTATTAATATATTCTTGAACGTTATACTTTTTATTTCCACATTTGTGATTGTAACTTGATTTGAGAGCAATACAAGCAAAGATAAAAGTTCAAATTTTAATTTTTGTGTGAAGATTTTGCACCAATCTTTCGCAACATCCTTCCAACATTGCTAATAGGAAAAATTAACCCTAAAATTCTTTGTTACTAAAAAATATAAGTTAATAATTTTATTTTTTTAACTTCTATCTAATTGGTAAAATAATAAATTTAATATTGTGGTAAGTACAAACACCTATTATGTCCACAAAGCTCTTCCCGTGCAACGGAACGGGTCACATACTAGTTGACACAAATACACAATACACAAGTTGGCGCTCGAGTCGTATATGTGTAATCAGCTTCAATAAAGGACATTTTTCTTTTCTTTTCTTAAATGACAAGTGCCTACCTTTTATTTGGAGCGAATATTAATAACATTACTTTGTAATGAATGGACGGATAATAGAGTTTTAGTGCTTCTTTCTTTTCTTTTCTTTTCTTTTTTCTAAGTGTTTTATTTGGCCCTTGTTCTTGTTTGTATTTAAATGTTTCATTTCAGAATTTGATGATAAAATAGTTAAATTTCCTCAATAGTATATGTAATTTAATGATGGAAAACAATTATGAAAAAAACGGCTTATTAGTGTTGTAAAGTAGTATTGTAGAGCAGAATAAAGAAGAAGAAAGGGAGAAGAGAGGGACGCAGAAGAAGAGAAGAGAGAAGGAGACGGCGATTTCTCATTAATCTCAGAATGTGTGTATCTCCTAATAGGGTTTACAAGAGATATATATACAATAGAGAAAACCCTACTAATAAGTAATGTCCATAAATAAATATATTTACAACACTCCCCCTTGGACATTACGACGTGATGTTCATGCCTCGTTAAAAACCTCTCCGCAAAAACCCTGTGGGAAAAATTCGGCAGAGGAAAAGAGTGCAAAACATACAATACTTGTGTGTTGCATTAGTTGCCTCATTAAAAACCTTAACTTAGAGAACCCATTGGGAAAAAACTTAGTAAGGGAAAAAGAGTACAACTATTTGGCCTTCAGGGCATAATCTTCAGGATTATATATTTCGATCTTCAAGACCTAATCTTTAAAATAATTTAAATGTATCGCTCCCCCTCAAAACAACAATCTTTCAATTCAAGACATTCCAATACTCATGCATGTATTTCTCATACATAGACATGAGGAGGTCTAGTGAATAAATCTTCAAGATTATCACTAAATATACATGTAATATTATAGTTCTTCTAGAACTTATACGTGCAACACAAGGTAATAATTATAAATCCTCACATAGGATATTGGGGATTTATCACTTTACCAGTCCAAAAACGAGCATTGTAGGGATCGAAATAAGTAACAAGCGTCCAAATAATCAATCAATGTCAAACTCAATATCTTTCATAACATTGATCAAGTTTTAATCAACCTTGAAGATCACCAAACATCATCTTCAATATCATTCAAAATATCTCCTTCAGGGAGAATCTCAAAATCTTTCAGGAAATAGACCAAGATCTCTTATATGTTGAAGATAACAAAGAATATGATTACCATCATATAAGTATATCTCCTTTAAGGAGAAATTTTTCATTTTGCTAGCAATTTAACTTCAATGGTATCAGGCCTGATAGAGTAGTACTTCAGGTACTCAAAATAATGAACTTCGAGATCATAATTTCTTTGTTATCTTATTCACTTCAAGTGATGATATGAGATATTAAATGGATGCAATTTATCAAAAAAATAATTTAAAATTCTGATCAATCAGATCGACTGGTATATACTCCTTTAGGGAGATACTCGGACTGTTATAATCTCCTTCAGTGAGATACTCGGACTGCAGGCCGAGATGAGATTTAGACTTACCCGAAAGTCTTTCATTTCCAAGAACTCCGTCATTAAGCATGAGTTAAACTTTCTCAACTTCTTTGCGTGTACAAATATTTATATAACATCAATATTAAAGAATAAGATGTAACCTAAATCTATCAATCAATATAATCGGAAATATTCCCAAAATCATTCAAATTCAAATAACTTTTGTTAAACACGCAATAACATATCTCATTATTAACATATCCTTACTTCAGGAGAACAAACTTATTATAGTACATGTTGCGATTTCACTTTCCTTCATATAAGAAATTTCAAGTCCAACAAGGACATACATAGATATCGGCGCCCAATGACTTATATAAATGAGATCATTATGATCAATCATAAGATATCTATATTTACCAATTACTGCCATAAGTTACATAACAGAACATAATGCATAACAGGAGAATTAATCAATTGAGGGTCTCTGCTAAAAACCCTCGAGCTACTCGCTTTATTTTCAACCACCTCATTAAACTTGATTCCTCTTTAAAAACATTTATTTGTGTCCTACTGGGACAACTTTCTTTAAAGAATAAAATATAGAGGAATAATAGACTTTTCGTCTATTTAGCGAGTGAAGCTCAACCCCAACTTCTTCTCTTTATTTTACCATGTGCTTCCGGCACAATAACACCATATTCATTCTGGATCCAGATTATCATTTTAAACTTATACCGGTAATGGTTGAGGTAAAGAGTGTCGACAATTATAACATTTCTATTAACGTTTCTCCTGAATTGTCTTCATGACAATATATATAATCAATATTAACCAGATTTATCCATCATTTCCCAATAATATATTTAATCTGGTCGTTCCGTAATCCCAGTGTCCCAATGTTATGATTAATTAGTGCACTTGTAAATAAACTGGGATTCTCGTCTGCAGGACGATCCTCTTCAGGAGGTTCTATACATGGAGTGATATCATTTGGGATTCTCGTCTGCGGGACGATCCTCTTCAAGAGGTTTGCTAGAGTAATATCAATTAATAATTTGATATTACTACCGCGGATTTTATCTTTAGCACCAAAATAGTTTCCACGCTTCAGGCATTGAGAGCATCAATCAATTTATTTAGTTCATGAAGAACTTCAGTTCAGTATGGTGCATATAAACAAGTATATAAAATCACTCCATTGGCAGTCAATAACTGTTTGAACTTTCAGTTCATTTTGTGTAGTGCGTGAATTAATATTTAATCCAACAAGAATTTTGCGGCATTCTTTCATTCATATCTCCCCCTAATGCCGTGAAATGATTTAGTTGGATTATAAGAATAACGTACCAATTAATCAAATGATCCCCAATAATTTGGCTCTATCAAACATTCATTTCTTGACGGAGGGTAAACATATTTTTCTTAGAGCCATTTAGGTACGTTTTGGTGGTGATAAATTGAATTAGCAGATAGAGAAATGATAATTTTTATTATCACACACTAATTATAAGGGGAATGACCCAAACACTCATGTTTTAATAAATTTTAAGAATACTTTGGGTATTACAAATTTTGCAACATGATTTTTGGTACTATTTTCCCAAAGAAGGAAAACAATACTTTTCAACAAGAAATATTCATGAAACTCTTCTAGAGTTGACAATAAGGATATTATCGTTTGAATTGTGAAAATTCTCCCCCTCTTTTTATTAAGAGTTAAGACTTAAATTCTATATAATATTCTCCAAAATTATATTTTGATGCTCTAATTATCAAGTTTGCTTCAGGCAAACAAATAGATACAATTCATAATTTTCATAGTCATTTGGGCTATAGGATAATATTTATATACATGATCTCGATTAGCTTACACTTTCACCACATTAGGATCAACAAAAAAAATTCTTAGATCTCCCTTAAGTGCTTCTATAAGTAGAAGGATGTGCTTCAGGAATCATTTGATAACTACGAATGACTTCCAATAGAAGTGAAAAATACTTAGGATCGATCCTTACATATAATTTATTTTAGCCATGTACTACTTCCGGAGTACACAATCTCAAAATATGAGCTCAAATAATTATACTTAAGGGAGAATTATGACAAATTTTATCGTGTCCTTCAGGGATTGCCATAAGAAAAACTATATATTTTAATGTACTACTGCTGGAGTACAAAATAATCTTTTTATTTTATTTTATTGTGTACTGCTGCTCGAGTATAAAAGTATAAGAATTAATTCAATCATATTATTTTGGGGAGAGAATTGATATTGTTTAATTGTGATCATTAAAGGATTGTTGAAATAAGAGTATCTCATTTGAAGAGATGTAAAAGCTTTCGCCTTTAGGGCTTCTTGACTATCAAGACAGATTATAGAACTGTAATAATAGTAGAGCAACAAGAGCAATAAAGTTTTCTTTCATGACAAAGGTTCAGTAAATAGATATGTCATCGACACACATAGTTAAGAAACGAGAATCATTGCTAATGAGACTCTAAACACTTTAACCAAAAGAAATAATTGTTCGTATTCTATAACCATTATATATAATATTATGTGCATATCATATATATATGTGTAATCAAGCTGTAATAGCACAATTTGCATTCAATCAACAGAGCACATAATTATAGGGGAAAGAAAATTAGGATTACTCCATAAACACCTTGATCGACATGCAAAGATATAGATTGCTTGGTAACATGACATAGTACAACAAAATAAACTATATTAAAAAAACTCTCAATCCATCAAAATTTCTTATAAGGCGATGCACGCATAGTACATACTTAGGCATTATTGCTACGGAAAAACAAGTAATACAAATCTAATCATTATTATCAAAATTATTAAAATATTTCCTGTCATCAGAAAGAAAAAGAATCTCCATCGCCTAGATTGCATAAACACTTTCAATCATAGAATTCTTGACTTCAGTTAATTCGCAATTACCGTATGCATTCAAAAATTATAGAATCAAACAAATACCGAGAATATGACTATCGATCAACTATCATCAAATCGATTAATTATTTGGATTGTTCGGATCGATGATTGTTACCTTGTAGGAAGACACAATTCTTTTGTAAATCATACCTCCAAAAATCAATCGATCGGTTAAAGACTATCGCGCTTCAAGATCTGCTCAATTGGTTAGAGACTCGTGCTGATAACGTGTTGTAAAGTAGTATTGTAGAGCAGAATAAAGAAGAAGAAAGGGAGAAGAGAGGGACGCAGAAGAAGAGAAGAGAGAAGGAGACGGCGATTTCTCATTAATCTCAGAATGTGTGTATCTCCTAATAGGGTTTACAAGAGATATATATACAATAGAGAAAACCCTACTAATAAGTAATGTCCATAAATAAATATATTTACAACAATTAGTAATTTTTTTGTTTGTGTAGTTTGGAAGGTCAATAATTAGACTTGAAAAAAGGAGGGAGGAGTATCCTAGGAAACTGAAACGGCATTGAGAAAGTTGAACAGACACATCGAGGACTGGTAAAATAAACATACCGCATGCATTTACAGTGAAAATTGTGCATATTTGGGCAGGAATTGCAAAAGATTTAGTTTAATATTAGTACTAATATATAGATTTGAAGAGGCAGATCATCAAAATAAATACAAATACAGATTCTCCCTTCCCTCAGACTACACTCTTGCTACACATTCTCTTATCTAATCTGATAGAACATTCATCTGCATCTGCCAAATGGTGCTCTCTTTCTCTAGATTCTCTCAGACACACGACAAAATTAACATTATTTTTATATTTGTGAGATATTAATTAAAACTAATCTGAATTAATTTGTGCAGGAAAAAGGTAGCAGTTGTAAAGGAGAGATCACATTCGGACCCTGGGGATACGAAACTGGAAAGGAATGGAGTTACCGACCTAACAAACACGGCGGCATTAAACAGATAATACGGTGGAATTATCGATTCCATCATGTTTAAGGGTGGTGATGACGACAATTTTTCCCGCAAATTCGGTGGACCCGGTGGTAATCGAACAGTGAAGGTCACCGACCAATTTCGATCTCCACTTCTTAATTAATACTACCTTCATCCCGTTACATTAGTCATATTTCCGTTTTGGTCCGTCCCATTAGATTAGTCATGTTTCTAAAAGAGGAAAGTATTTGCATTAGATTCTGGGTCCAAATTTAACTAATTACCCCTAATTGCAGATTTAAACCTAATGCCCAACTAATGGCCCAATTAGTGGCCCAAGTATAAATACCTAGAAAACCCTAATCTATCTCATTCTTCCCCATCTCTGCTTCTGGATTCATCCGCCACCTCCTTCTCCATTTTTCTCTCGAAACTTCAATCTCTCTACTCCTTTTTTTCTCGAAAATGAATCGGCGAAAGCCGATCTTCGGCCGCCGTAGACATATCTCTTCCCGTTTGACTCGGGGGGCGAAGATCACGGTTGAGGAAGATCTCAGTCCCGATTCTTCGCCGCCCAAAAACCTACTTCTCTCCCGCCGCCGGTCTCCCCGAGCCTAGATCTGGCAGCTTCCATACCACCGCCGTCATTGCCCGTCCGTGCAGGCGACGACCCACGCCCATGGGTGAAGATGCGACACCGTCGACTCCCTCATTACTACTACCGCCGCCTCCCAAATTCACTGATTCCGGACAAAGCGCTGCATGCACCCTATTTTGCTGCAAATCGAAGCATCCCCCAGGCTGAAACTGGGGTTGTTGCCGCCGGAGATTCAGAGGCGGCGACGGTGGAGGACTGGATTAGCGAGGAAGAGGAAGAGCGGGTTTAGCACACATCAATTCTTGTGGCGAGAATTGGGTGATTTCTATCCCTTTTGCTCTCTTTTTGGTATTAAGGTTTATTACTCTCTTTTTGGGTACATGACTGCTGATTTATTGTGGCATCTATGCTTCATTTGCTGCTGATTATCTGTTTAATCAATGGAAAATTTATGGGAAATTCGTAATATTTGGATGATATCTTGTGGCATCTGTGCTGCCTTATCTGTTGCTTCTCTGTTTAATCTATGGAATATTCATGGGAATCTGGTGGCTGTTGATGAAATCTTGTGGCATCTGTCATGGTTACCTGCTGATTTTTATGATGATTTAAGTTTCTGTTCTTGCTTACTGTGGGAAGATGGATTTGGTTGGATGATCTGCGATGATGATGCACTGTCACACACACATCACTTTTCTGCATTAATGAATCACAGTCTTCTGTGAAATGTGGAGATCTTTTATTGAAGTGGTTTCATTAAGTTAATGTGTGTGTTCTGTTGTGTTTCTCTATTCACTAATCACTACTTAATCTGATGGCAAGTAGGGGCCAAGTGATGGAAAATTATAATTAAAACTGCACATAAGAAACTTGTAATCTCCAATTGTCTGCATTTAGTTACATTTTGTATGTTGTAGTCCAATAATTGCACAAAAAACTACACAAAAGATGCATTAAAGTCTAAGTGTGTGTTTCAGTCTGCACAAAAAAATCTTTGTTCCCTTCATCTCCAAAAACTTGGTCAATGCATCTGCAAAAACTTGGTCACTTCACCTGCATCTGTACTTCTTAGAGGTTGAGATCAAGATCACCTTCTCCATTCTGTGGGGTTCTGATTCCCATGCCTGCCATAAGTTCTTGTATTCTTTCTGTGCACTCTTCTCTGATCAGATAATCAATGATTTCTCTGACTAAGTGTTGAGGCACTTCCAAATTTGTTGGAAGCATATCTTGTCTGAAAAGAGCATTCTTCCTCATGTGAGGTGGATTGAAATTGTTCTGCCCTTTCTCCTCCATTATTTTTTTTAGAACACACTGTAATGTCAAGAACACTTTGTTCAAAGTCCTTGCATCTGTCATCAAAAAACTTGTCTTCACAGCTTCTATTAATTCTGCTGCAGTCTTGCACCTCTGCCTCTGTTGTAAACATTGAATGGCACAGAAAAACCCTAGGTCTAGAGCATTACAGTCTGGTGAATTTGGTGGCTGTTGATTGAACTTGATGTGAAATCCATCTGAGTTTGTTGCAGCCTGAAAATCAGGATCTGTGTTGTTTATGTGTGGTCTGACATTATTTTGTTGTAAGATAATGTTCTTGCTTAAAAAAGATGGCCACTTTTCCTTGATTGTTGGGATCAACTGACATGTATTGAGGCAACCATTTTATGCATTAATTTTCACACAATAAATGCATTCTGAATCAACTATAAATTAATTGCAACAGAAACAATTTTACCTGATGGATGATTGTGTCTCTCATTACTTGTCTGTTTATGTTCTGCATTGGTCTGAGCTCTCTAGTTCCTCTAGGTCTGTTTCTACTCCTCCTTTTTGCTGTGACTTCTTCAATGAATGGCCAGATTCCTATCTTACCATCAAATAACACAGAACCATCTTCAGCAAACACTGGCCTTGAAACTGCACACATGAACATCACCTTTGGGATGAAACTCTTAGATTTGCATACTCTAGGAGGATTTTCTTCCATTGGGGTGAGGTAGTATTTGCATGTATCCCTTGTTAAGTAGAACTACTTTTCATCTATATGAATTGTATTTTCCATGGGCTTGAATTTAAGTGCTTGTGACTGAGCATCATAGTGTATAGATTGAAGACTCAAACTTAACCTCACTAACTTATTTGAAGCTGTCAATAGAGGTCTGATGTTGCTTGTGTGTGGTCTGAGCAGATGTGCTGTATTCCATCTTCCCACAACACTATTTGGAATACGTAATGCATCTAATAAAGCTTGGATTGTTTGTCTTTCTTCAACTGGAATTCTCTGAATAGCTTCATAATTTATCTCATGTTTCTTCTTTCTTATCACCTATGATCTGATGCTTGAAACATTGATGGCTTCACCACTGTTTCTTTGTTGTTTTGCAGTTGCCCAGATTCTTTGGACACTCCTCATGGAGACATGGAACCTCACAGCTGCCTCAGTGATCTTCCCATACTCGGCCTTGCCAATTCTGCAGTTGGCCAATAGAAAGTGCATTATCTGCATTCGCACATAGTCAGTGATGTCTGCGACCTTGCCCATAGTTGATGAAGAGATGAAAGAGATAGAAGAGAAGTTGCAGCCCAGAATCTTATTCAGAGATAGAGAGCTGAAGAGATGAAGTTGCAGAGCATATTCTGTAAAAAAGGATGAGATTTGATGTTGTTTATGCCTTTTTATAAGTCTTTGTACTAGTTTAGGGGGCAAAATTTGAATTTAGGGAGCCAAGTTGAAATCTTGGCTCCAAATTTGTAAATTTTCGATTTTCAATTTTCGATTTTTTTTTTAATGAACAGTTAAATGAGCTACAGTGTTTTCCGCTACAGTGTTATGCTTAATGAACAGTAATAATCATGCCTAATTACTTCTGCAAATTGTACTTTTTTTGTTTTATTGACCTTGCATTGGTCTGTATAATTTTCAAAGTAGGACTAATATATTGGGATGGAGGTAGTACTCCACTTCTCAATGTTTCTCACTACTGTTACATGTGCACATGCAGATCGACATCGATTTCCCTTCGGAGTACTTAACCGGCATAAGTGGGACCCACGGCTCTATCGCATCCTTCTACGGCTTTAACGTTTGCTCGCTTAAATTTCATACCAACAGAAATCAATACGGACCTTTTGGGAGTCAAAGCGGCACCGGATTTTTGTCAACAAGTGCGAAGGGTGTTGCGATAGCGGGGTTTCACGGCCGTTGTTCCCGTTATCTCGAATCCATCGGAGTCTACATCGTGCCTCATTGCTCGCTCTCAGCAGAGGTCCCAAAGGTAGAGCTCGGTCCATCAAGTACTGCTGCTGGTGTCCCAGCTGTCCCATCTTTTCTTTCGCCCTCGCGAAGTGCGGCTGCCATCGGTGGCGCCGGCGGCTGCGAGTGGGACGACGGTGTTTTCGCCGCCGTCAAAGGCGTCCACGTGCGCGTCCGCACCGATACAGGTGTTGGTTCTGCCGTCCGATTCAGCTACCTAAAGAATGACGGTTCGGATTTCCTATCTCCGTTTCATGGGGGCTATTGTGGCGGTGCCCATAGGAAAACGGTATGCATGCATGCATTTATAGCTTTTCATTAATTTAATTACTGCTATATAAATTCGTTTTAAAAAATATTATGTGGTTTAATTGTCAGATTTTATTTAGCGAAGAAGATGAGTATTTGATCGGCGTTGAAGGCTTTTACGGAAAGGTGGAGGGAGTTTCTGTTATAAAATCAATGAGTTTCATCACAAATAAGGCAAAATACGGTCCTATTGGTTCTGAAATGAGGACGTATTTCACGACCATGAATTCCGGCGATTTCAACCGGAAGGTTGTCGGCTTCCATGGTAGAAGCGGAGCTTATCTCGACGCCATCGGCATGCACACTCATTATTCTGAAACTCCACTGCTGTATTTATGTTAATGCACTTTAATTCCACATGATACGCAAACAAGGTATTTCTGGTATGTTTACTATTCCCTCTACTATTTATAAGAGGATATAAATGGGACGGAGGGAATATATATTTAGCTGACATGTTTTGCGCGGTAATTAAGTTAACGCATGATTGGAATATATATTTATCGAAAATGTTTTGCGCGGTAATTAAGTTATGCATGGTTTGGATGACTTTTATTGTCCCTAATTACAGTATGTTTCTCGTGCGATACTCTTTTTATTATCTTATATTATGGTAAGTTGGTAACAAATATCTTATGTCAATTTCATTTTAAAATCAAAATTAAACTATATATATTTTATTGAGGTTTATTCTAAATAAGGAAAAAAAACTTTTTCAATGTGTCACACGAACTAAAAACCTTTTTTTTTTCTAAATTTTGGAAATTTACGAAAATTCGGTTGTTGATTTCGATCCTTAGATAATTCCGGACAATAGGAATCTTTCAATGGTTAGTAGCCAAATTTCCTGTAGTGTAGTTACAATCAAAACTATCAGGGCCGGTCCTGTGCCTCATGAGGCCTTAGGCGAAAACAAAAAAAATAGGCCCCTTTAAAAGTAAAAAGAAATTAATAATAGTAGTACAAAAAATGATAGAAACTAGCTGAAATAAGAAAAAAAAAATCTTATCTGGGAAAAGAAGGATGAAGATATGATAAAAATTAGTGTTAAATGTAACAAAATACACAAATTTGGATTTCATTTTCATTTGTAGCACAATCTTTCAAAAACTCAGAAAATACACCAACTTTGATTCAATTTTGACACGAATCTGATTTTTTCCCAAATTTTGGCGCACACGTGACATTGAAAGTTTCACCTGGCAATGCACGTGTGCAAAAATATATTTGAAAACGATATTGTTTGAGTACATTTAATTCCATTGAAGTTCATTTATATGTTTGAGTCAATATACAATGTCGTTTTAGATACATTATTAAACAACATAAATTAACCTACACACATGGATTTTAAGGTGGAACTTACAATGCCGTGCATTATGTTCTTGGGCAAAAATCAAATTCATATCAAAATCGAATAAAGATCAAAGCTTGTGTATATTTCCAAAATTGTTAAGAGATTATGTTAAAAATAAAATCAAATTAAAATTTGTATATTCTGTTGCATTTAATTAAAAATTAGTTAAAATAAAAAAATAAACATAAATACTATTTAGAAAAAAAAATTATGGGCCCTCAAAATTTTGGAGCCCGAGGCGACGACCTCTTGGGCCTATAGCCAAGACCGGCTCTAAAGACAATGCTCATAATTCCTAGCACAATACGTCAGAAAGATGATATTGAAGTCGTCTAATCCATTGGGAACTAATACTATCGAATTCTCGATCAAATTTAGAAACTTGAATGCCCTAACTTATCAAAAAGCCATAGAGATATCATCAAAATATGTCTCTCCATTATTAATACCTCAAATTCCTTATCAACACACTCTCTTTTTCACATGGAGCACATGCTACAATGTGTCCTAAAGAAGTCTATCGTGAGAGTTGAGGGCCTAACACACACACACACACACACACACACACACAAAACAAAAACAAGAGTAGGAAAAGTTTCTTAAATCACAAACATGAGTAAAACGCACACGCCAAGGAGTACATATATATGGTAATCTTTATGCACACCACCATTAATCGCATATGTGAACGCCACCTCAAAAGATAAATTCCTTTTTCATCACCCTCTAGTTTTAGATTTTCGACATTTTGAAGGCACCATTGACGGACTTGAGAGAGAGAGAGAGAGAGAGAGAGAGAGAGAGAGAGAGAGAGAGAGAGAGAGAGAGAGAGAGGACTGAACAAGTGGTCTGAGGTTTCGTCTTTGCTTTCTCTCGCATCTTTAATTTAGTAGTGGCCCGAATTCTCTCCTACCCTTCCCCCATTTTGTCCTTCTCTTTCTGTTATAATCAGTAAAAGCTATCGTCTTTTGCCAATCTGCGTCTTGTTTTGCATCAGCTTAGGATTACATATATGTGTGTAGATTTAGAAGAACTTTTGTTGATGGAATTCCCTTTAGGGGGCATTAGATTTAATGCCAAGACCGGAGATTTATAGGTTTATAAGAACGCTAGAGCACTCGGGTGTTTGAAGGAACAAGCAATTGACTTTCTTCTGAGTCTGACCCTGATGCATTGGGGATACATGCCGCCATTCCGTCACTAACAAATACGGTTTCTGATTAGAGATTTAGCCTGTAGGTTTCAAGATTAGGGCATTCCTGCTTGCTTTACTAGTTTCAGGATTTGGGTTTTTGAGATTGAAGTGCTTTTCGATTGTGGGTGTCTGCTTTTCAATCAACAGTTTGTGAAAGATTGGGTTTTTCGAATTTGATCGTGGTTTGCACCTAGTTTCTGGTGATCGGGAGCCATTGAGTGTGTAGAATCTGTTATTGATTCATAATCCCTAGTCTTGTGGCTTGTTTTGTGAGTGCTGAGGCTAATCAAGTATGAGTAGAAGAGTGCGGAGGAAGGTTGTGAGGAGGGGTAAAGAGAAAGTGGATATCCCTGAGATCGAAGAGAACTCGAGTTTGGATGAAAGAGAGGCCCTCGATTGGACTAAATTACCCGATGACACAGTAATTCAGCTCTTTTCGTGCTTGAACTATCGTGATCGAGCTAGTATGTCGTCTACCTGCCGTACATGGTGGAACCTAGGTAAAACTCCATGTTTGTGGCAAGAATTGGACCTCCGGCCTCATAAATTTGATGATGCTGCAGCTTCATCACTTTCTCCAATGTGTGTGAATCTTCAGAAGCTTCGTTTCCGAGGCCCTGAATCTGCTGATGCTATTATAAGTCTTCAAGCTAAGAATTTACGCGAGATCAATGGGGACTACTGCAGGAGCATGACTGATGCAACACTCTGTGTGCTCGCAGCTCGACATGAAGCACTAGAGTGCATCCAGATAGGGCCAGATTTCTGTGAAAAGATCAGCAGTGATGCTGTGAAAGCAATTGCAATTTGTTGCCCCCGTCTTAGAAAGCTTGGACTCTCGGGTATTCAAGAAGTGGATGCAAGTGCTATCAATGCTTTAGCTAAGCATTGCCAGAATTTGACTGATCTTGGGTTCATTGACTGCCGAAGGGTGGATGAGACTGCCCTTGGAAATGTTTCTTCGATTCGCTTCCTTTCAGTTGCTGGAACAACTAATATAAAGTGGAATTTGGTAGCTCAGCACTGGGGTAATCTGCCCCACCTGATGGGATTAGATGTTTCTAGAACAGATGTAAGCCCAAGTGTAGTTTCAAGACTCTTCTCGTCCTCAGTTAGTTTGAAGGTTCTGTGTGCCTTAAATTGTCAGGCACTCGAGGGGGATTCGACCTTTGTCTCTAGTCCCAACCACAGAGGTAAAGTTCTGCTGGCTTTTTCAACCGACATCCTTAAAGGAATAGGTAATTTATTTGTCGATACACCAAAGGATGAGAAGAACATTTTTCTGAATTGGGAGACTTTCAAGAAGGATAAGAAATTAGATGGGATCTTGAATTGGCTGGAGTGGGTCATTTCCTATTCACTTCTACGTATTTCTGAGAGCAATCCACCCGGTCTAGATAAATTTTGGCTCAATCAAGGCACAAGTTTACTACTTAGTTTCATGCAGAGTGCCCGTGAGGAAGTTCAAGAAAGGGCAGCCACAGCTCTTGCAACATTTGTCGTTCTTGATGATGAAAATACCAATATTGATACTGGAAGGGCTGAAGCAGTTATGCGTGATGAAGGCATTTGCCTTCTCCTAAACCTCGCACGATCATGGCGAGAGGGACTTCAGTCAGAAGCTGCTAAGGTTTAACTCTTTGCCATTATTATTCACTCATTCTTATGATCTTGATGATACATCCACTATTTTACTATCCTTTTCTGCAAAGGCACAACTTACGGGGTTTTTGGAGCCAAAATTCATGCTTTATTCTTTTTTATTTGTGCATAGGCTATTGCAAACTTAGCAGTGAATGCTAAGGTTGCGAAAGCTGTGGCGGAGGAAGGAGGCATCAGCGTTATTGTTGATCTTGCAAGGTCTGCAAACAAATTAGTTGCCGAGGAAGCTGCAGGAGGGCTTTGGAATCTCTCTGTTGGTGAAGAATACAAGGTTTTTTAGGGTTTATTTTCTTTCTCATTTGAAGTTTTCTTTAGGAAGTTGTGATATAATTTTATTTATTTTAATTTAGGGTGCCATTGCTGAAGCTGGTGGAATAAAAGCTCTAGTGGATCTTATCTCCAAGTGGTCATGGTCTGCTGGTGGAGAAGGTGTATTGGTATGCTCCAGTCATTTAATCCTGCTTTTTCCGCGTGTTTATGACTTTGTGGTGTCCTCAGGTGGAACATAAGTCTTTGTACTATATACTTTAACTTATGGCTGACTACTTAATTGATTTCAGGAACGTGCAGCTGGTGCACTTGCAAATTTGGCTGCAGATGACAAATGCAGCATTGAAGTTGCTTCAGTCGGTGGCATACATGCTTTAGTGACACTAGCTCGCAATTGCAAGGTTGACGGAGTGCAAGAGCAGGTGGATTTATGTTTTATTAAATGCCAATGATATTTTTCTTTTTAATTATCTTCTTTTCTCTGCTGTTTTTTTAACAGTTAGTTAAGCAATATTCTTACTAATATACCCAGTAAGCTGTTCATAGCATTGTCTTCTCTTGATCCATGAGACAACAGCATTACGGATACGGGGATATGATTGTGGAGGGTAAAATTAACAATTGATAAATGTCCAGATCAGTAACAAAATAACTCCTTTGATGAACTTCCTTAGATTAATATGGCTGTTTCAAGGAATCCAATTGACTGATAAACTCATGCATAATATTTTTTCGGATTGATGAACTGAGGGCCCCCAGATTCTGTTGGCGAAAAATTTAATTTTCTATGGCAGTATATTCGTGTGTTTAGTTATTACTCTCACATCTTTGATCTTATTAACCAGGCTGCTAGGGCATTGGCAAATTTGGCAGCCCACGGAGATAGCAATACTAACAATGCCGCAGTAGGACTAGAATCTGGAGCTCTTGATGCTCTTTTGCAACTTACTCGATCTCCTAATGATGGTGTCAGGTATGATGACCATGATATATTTAAATTTTGCTAGTGAGACTTATCTTTTCTCTTTCCCTTTTTTTAGATAATTGGAGAATAGAAATTTAATAACTTCTGGTTCATTTGTAGGCAAGAAGCTGCTGGTGCATTATGGAACTTGTCATTCGACGACCGAAATCGAGAAGCTATTGCTACAGCCAATGGAGTTGAGGCTTTGGTATGGCATTATTATTTCTATTTCCTTACGTCCTCGCTGAATCATTTCTAGATACCCTGTCGTAATGCTTTAGCAGTTATGATGCATGTCCTACGTGGAAGTTAATTGATACTGAACCCATAAAATTTTTATGGTCGTGTTATAAGTGTGCTTGTGCTCTACCCCTTTACAGCCTAATTAGTAATTAGTGGGTTTAAAGAGTTGTGGTTCCTCTTTTTGCCTCTGAAAAGCTTCCCTCTGTGTGCCATTAATTTTCTGAAAAATATATCATTGTTAAAAAGTTTAGCCCTTGTCTAGCTTCCCTCTCAGTTTACATATAATAACCTTATGGTTTAGTATTTTCCAAGAGCTAGTTTTTCTGTAAAGCTCAACATAAAACCGTTATCTGCGTATGCTGTCTGGAAAGTCTCTCATACGACCTTCAGTTTAGTTCCCATTTATTACAAATTATCCTATTGTGGAGTTTTATTCCATTTATGCTATTGCATGCAATATGGATGGAACTGCCAATGAAGATCTTTAAAGTATCAACCTTTCCATGATGGCAATTGCATCACATGATATCAGATTCCAACGTGGTCAAACTTTGCATTCTATAAAAGAATATTTCTCTAGGATATCACAGTTGGATGCTCAGCTTCGGTTTGAAAACAATAAATTAAAGAGAGGAAAAATTAAATACACATTACAGACACCTGCTGTCAGAACACACACGTTCTTTTTTGGGTTAGTTTGTTTTGCCCATCTAGATTGCTTATGTACATGCAACCTTGTAAAGTCAATCATATCTTTCATTTTTTGCTTTCACTACTTAGCTCAGGAAAGGATTTTTCATCTCGGTCAAGTGTTTGATTTCTATTTGATTTTAGGTTGCTCTAGCAAGTTCCTGTTCGAACTCTCCTCATGGCCTTCAGGAGAGAGCTGCTGGTGCTCTATGGGGATTGTCCGTGTCAGAAGCAAATAGGTTTGTGCTCACAAAAGTTTCTGTTATTGATGTTTCTGCTTCTAGCGATTTAAGTAGCTGGACTCTGGTTACAAATCAAAGGTTTTCATAATTCAGACAGTTCTATTGAATGTCGAGTCTTTGACATTACTTAATCATTTCTGACGTAATCGGATGAAAACCTGAATGACCTAAGCAGTAAGCTGACCCCATTGGACAAAGAAAATGTGCGATAATTGTAATGATGTAATCCTTACATATTCGAATTGGATTAAATGGGTTACCATATCAGTCCTCTATCCATCGTCAGTCCTAGCTTGCCTCAAAATTTATCGTTGAACCATTTGAAAACTTAAGAGTAGACAAATAAAGATGAGAACCTAGTAAACTATGGTACATCGTGTATTATTCAGGTGTTATTCTCATATTTATTCTACTTCCATTTTGATTTCTTGTGGATTTTGTATATTATTTCATCTTTTGTTGGGATATTGAAAAAATATTGTTTTGTTGTATGCAATGTTACTGTAAGTGGATATCTTTACAGCTGCTGCTTGTTATTCTCCATGTTCTAATGATATATGTCGAGATGACTTCTTATCTCCTGGAAAAGGTAAATGAACGAACTATGGGCATTCATTCATTTTAAGTAGGCATAATAATTAGGTCTCTAAAGTAGAAAATCAGGGACTGCTTGGATATAATTATAGTCTTAATGTATTGAATGCCGCCAATGGTTCATCGAATTCGGTCATTTCTAGCAGCTGGTGTACAGAGCTTCTTATTGTGTTTCTTAATTTAATGAAATGTTCCAGTTAGGTGTCCTAAATAATTGAATACGTTGTTTTTTTAGATTCTTCATGCTTAATTTATTCATCATTTTTATTTTCCTTTTGTAATAGCATTGCTATTGGTCGTGAAGGAGGCGTACCTCCACTAATAGCGCTTGCTCGATCAGATGCTGAGGTATGTGTAGAAAATTTAATCAGTGGAGCCATTTAAATATATCTTGGAGCAATTGGTTTTCCATGTGACATAGGCTTGCATGTATGAATAACCACTGCCAAAATTTATAACTTGATGTGGTCTACACATTTAACTTCTTAGTAGGCCTGCGTTCGTTATTAATTTCTAGGACAAGTCATAAGAGAACTTTCTTTGCTCCATATATTACATATATCAGTAGAAAGTAAATAGATGGTAGAATTTTGGTGATTTTCACATAAAACATTTATAATTATCAAAAATTATGTGCTTGAATACAAGAATTCGTTAACCGTTTGGGGCATTAATTACATACTAACATTTCATCTGGCGCTCTACTCGAGATCCCAACATCACAATTCCATATTATAAAATTGCACATCATGTTTGGCCCTCTTATATATATATATATATTTCCCTAAATTCTCTTGCAAGAATCTTGATTGCGTTAAGTTGGTTAAAGAATTGAGTTTCCATGCTATTAACCTCTCCACGTAATGCATGGCTTCATAAGGTTTTCTTCTAACACCAATTCACCATGGGCATAATACGAAACTATTTATCATGTACAGTTTGGTTAAATCTTCACGATGTTTCTTCTTTTACATTAGTTCAAACCTCAACTTGGAAATTCTCATAACTACCGGCCCCTAGCCTTCACCTTCAGAGACTTTTGCTTATTCATATTCCATATTTATTGAAGTATTCTAGGTTGGTAGCTACTAAATTTGACCATTAATGTCAAGATATGAATCCCTGTGGTGATGCCGTGAACCCCTCATGCAGCCTTTTTTTTTTACTAAAGTAGTCTCGTTTTTCTCTCTCAGGATGTGCATGAGACAGCTGCTGGAGCTCTTTGGAATCTTGCTTTTAATCCTGGTAATGCTCTTCGCATTGTGGAGGAAGGAGGAGTTCTGGCTCTAGTCCATCTTTGTTCTTCTTCTGTATCAAAAATGGCACGCTTTATGTCTGCACTTGCACTAGCCTATATGTTTGACGGAAGGTACATCACGATACTTCAATCTCGATAATATGCTTGAAACTTTTGACTCATACATGAGTAACATGATGCTCGTGTTGAAGAAACAGAACAGCATCCATGTCTTTATGTCATTCGATTTTACATATAAAATGTTCATTTATATTTATTTTTTTACTTTTTCCTTGAAAAGTGATGAGGATTCTTACGATGTGTTTCACCAAGAATTTATTATTCCTTGAATCTCTTGAAGAGCTAGGTCTTTGGCCATTGGCTAAAAAGTTTGCAATTTCCTTGTGCAGAGCGGACGAAATTGCCCTTTTAGGAACTTCGGCGCAAAGCACTTCCAAGAACGTGAACTTAGATGGTTCTAGAAGAATGGCCTTGAAAAACATTGAAGCTTTTGTCATGACGTTCTCCGACCCTCAAGCGTTTGCAGTGGCTGCTTCGTCATTAGCTCCTGCTGCACTCACTCAAATTACTGAATCTGCTCGTATTCAAGAAGCAGGTCATCTCAGATGCAGGTGCACTTCTTTTCTCTCCGAGATATAATATTTACGTGTATTTTCTTAGTTGAAACTTGAAAATACGAGTATTCGTCTGCTCAATGCATTATTAGATTTCCATACCATTCGGAGAAAAGAAAAGAACCCGCATCTTTATATGCACTTACTGCACCAATTTTCTTTTCAATAACTCCGTTATTTCATACTTTTCATGGCGGTTTATCCGAAAACATAAACAGTTGGCGCGATCTCATCTTCAAGTCATTATCATGTGAAGATTTTATGTTGGTCTGACATTTTCGTTGTTCCTCAGCGGATCTGAGGTCGGAAGATTTGTTACTATGCTGCGAAATCCTTCCCCTACGCTGAAGTCGTGTGCTGCATTCGCTCTCCTTCAGGTACACACAATTCACCCTCACTCACACACACAATGATTAAACCCTCCCACAAATATCTCATTCTACAGAATATCAATCTTCGTTTTAATTCCTAAACCAAATTTATTCTTAAAAAATTTCACCTGCAGTTCACGATTCCCGGAAGCAAGAACGCGATGCATCATGTGAGCCTTCTCCAGACAAGTGGAGCTTCACGAGTGCTGCGAGTAGCAGCAGCAGCCGCAAGTGCTCCACTCGAAGCAAAAATCTTTGCTCGCATCGTTATGAGAAACCTCGAGCAGCATCTACCTGAATCCTCCATCTGAAGAACTCGACGATCGAAGCTCAAATAAATCGGGCAGAGTAGGTTTTTTGGTGTTTCTCTTTTCTATCTTTTTGGGGAGAATGAAAAGAATGTTGAAGACAGCGATGAAGTATTTAGGTGAGGATGGATCAGTACAAAGGCTAGTTTCCTTGCTATATACTATTTTTTTTTCTTTGTTTTTGGATTTCTATGCTGACATATAGTAGTTTTATACTTCGAGAAAGAATTGCGTCTTAACTTTGGTTTAGGTGCTCGCTTAAATGCATTTTTATCCTCTACGGAATAGGTGAACATTTTTTTTTTCTTTCTTTCTTTCGGCCGTCCATTAAATACGTGAAGAATCTATTTTTGGATATATAGTAACCCTATATCTATAATTTTCTTTTCACCCTCAAAAATCAATAAATAAACCATTTAAATAATAATTTTACTTATGTATCTATTGTAATAAATGAGATTTAGAAATTACTCTAGCATATGCTCATTATAAAACTCGTATCGAAAGATTCTGTACGGAGGAAGGAGAAATTATTGTTCAAAATATATGGAACCAGTCGGTACTTTGCTCGACAACTTGTGAACAATCTTGATGAGGGATTCTGCTAAAGAATTCTAAATTGTTAATTATATTTATATATTCTAGTAGTAATTAGGAAAATAAATGTACTGAGCCTCTAACTAACTCTATTTCTTTTGAGATAGTAGTGTACATATAATATCATTCCAAACATAATTACTTATATTCAAAGAAATATAATTTATATATTGTATGTGAATCAAAAAAAAAATTGAAGGGATATGTTACATATGTAAATCAAATTTTATTTAGGCTTAAATTAACTTGGGAGTATTTCAGTGAATAAAGTCTCAATTATAAACAAATCAAATTTGAGCAGTTACCCATAGTTTTGGGCAATGGCTCCAACTTCAATATCTCAATTTTCTTTTTCTCTTTTTCTCTTTTGAGTTCTGTATACAATATACTACCTCCATCTCATTAAGGTAGTCTCATTTGTTTTATGCACGTATTTCCACCAAAACCTAGTACGGGTTTTAAAATATAATTTTGTAGTATCGTTTTTTTTACGGGATACTATGAGTGTCATAGTATCCCGTAAAAAAACGATACTACAAAATTATATTTTAAAACCCGTACTAGGTTTAAGTGGAAATACGTGTCAAATAGTAAATGAGATTACCTTAATGAGATGGAGGTAGTATTCAAGGCTTTAACAAGTAATTTTCTTTTAGAATATTTATTTTCCTGATTTCAAAATATATATGATTTAATTGAGAAAAGGTAATCTCTCGGAAATATCAGAATTCAAATTCAAAGGATTTTTTTTTAGAATCCACGCACAAAAGGAAATAAATAAATGAATTTTGTTTCTTTTAAAAAAAGAAACAAGAAAGATGAGAAAAGGAAAAACTAGAAAAAGATACGTAGGTAGAGATTGACGAGATTTGACAGCTCAGATTTTACTCAAAAACAGAATACTATATAATATTGACTTCGTCACTTTCCAACAAAATCCAAAAAGATTCTGCCCCCAAAACCATCGGAAAACCAAACCGTTTCCTCCTCCGCAACCGTTCACGCTCCGCCCTCTTACCGCCGGCGCTTCGCCACCCGCCCTATATTTTCTTGATCGTCACGTCTCATTTAATGAATGTCTTCACCTCCGAGTGTGTGTTTATTTTTCTTCTTCTCATGTGAATTTTCCTTGGTGGTGATCACTTCGATGGTTTTCTGGTGCGTTTGAAAACATAATTTTACTCTCTCTCTCTCTCTCTCTCTCTCTCTCTCTTGATGTTCGTGTTCTGGTATGCGTATGCGTATGCGTTTTTGATTACTCAGTTGCAGTTCTTGATATCATGCAATGCGTTTTTGGGTGTTTTTTATTTTAATTTTCTTGATTTTTAATTGTTATCCCTTTTTCTTGCTATTTATTTGGAGTAAGAACTGCGATCAAATCCGTTGAGGTTTTGAATTTTAAATTTGAAAAAGCTTGAACGATTTACTCCATGCTTACTCTGTTTCCACTGCACGGTTTCTTTTCCATTTTTGCATATTTTCTTAATTATAATTACTAGAATAATCAATTTCGATTTCAATCTTATTTCTTGATTCTGTGATGATTTTTCTGTGACTGTTATGCGTAATGTGGTTAATCAAGAACCTTATTTTCTGAAAAAAATATGAAAAGAAATTAACTTTATAATTCTTGAGTCCTTTCTAAAACCCTTTATCATCACATATTAGGTTAATAGGTTCTAAAGCTTTTCTTTTATTTAATCATTCCTCTAATTTGTGCTGCAGTTCTTTACTCTCATGAACAATTGATCCCAATTTTGAAGAGTTATAAACGAAAAGATGGAGGCTTCAACCTCCAAGGAATATGGGGATTTTGCGAAATCACTTGAAGATGAGCTCTTGAAATATACATCTAACTACGAAGAGACGAATGCTAATTCGTACTTTGCTGAAAGAACTGGCAATAGGAGTTCTGATAAGGAAGGCATTAATGTAGTAGACCACTCGGATTCAACTGAATGCTCTAGCTCGTTTGCTGGCTCGGATTGTGGAGACGAAGGTGTCGATGCCTCTGAAGTTTTATCGGATTTCTGTGGTGGTGCTGGATCAGCATTCGACTTCCATGGATCCGAGAACTTGTTCAAGAGGAGGTACTCTTTACATCTCCATACTTGCTTTTCTTGAAGTTGTATTTTCTTTCATGAACTTTGGCTGTCATTGTTATAGCATTCATCTATTTCTTTGGCCTTTAGGAATTGAAATTTTGTAGGTTTTCAAGAATTGTATCATGTGTAAAAGTTCTAAGAATAAAGATGAATTCTTGAAACATTTATGGTCGTCTTCGTATCAAGATCATGTACTTATCCTCTTATGAACATTAGGAGGAAGCTATCATCTCATTGGAGGTCATTCATTCACCCTCTCATGTGGCGTTGCAAATGGGTCGAACTGCAAATCAAGAAGTTGGATGGACAAGCCCGAAAATACGACAGGAAACTCGAGGGATACAGTCAGAAAAATCTGGTTGAATCTCAGAGATCTTCACTTGAAGGCCGTGGTATTAGACAGCATACCTTTTCTCAAAACAACTGTAGAAGTGAGATACTGCGGAGGAAGAAGAGACGAAGAGCTGAAGAGACGAGCGATGTAGCAGCCTATATGTCGCGTCATAACCTTTTTTCTTATTATGGTACAACATTGTCTTCTTCACTATCCGGTGACATTGGTTTATTTTTTTTATTGCCTATTTTGAGTTTGATCCGTTGCATTTTCACAGAACATAGGAAGTATATACGCGAGATTTCTCACAGTGTGTTGAAGAATCCTGGTGAGAAATTTATTTATTTATGTTTTGATTGCTGGTAGTTTTGTTTTATATTGTCAGTGCTGTTTGATCTATAAAGAAAGTATTGTATCTGTGGCAGATACTCGTAAACGTGAGGAAGTCAGGACGGATGTTGAATTGGGAAACGACGAGAGTGAAGATTGTGATGAGTTTCTGGAAGGCATTCTTCGAAAGATTGATGTTCTACAGACACGAGTCCTTAATCTGAAGAGTCGATCAGAAAAGGTGATGACTGATGAGAGAGTGAAGCTTCATGTCTCGGGCTATATCAGCTCATCGACTTCATTGAGCTCTCCTCCTCCAACTCCTTCGTACCGAATGCCAGTGGGAAACTACATAGCTTCTCAGCTTTTAGCAGAGTATAATTTGGGTGCTGTGCTTTTGCCTAGCAATGATGAAGCAGCTGCCCCTCATGCAAATGGAGCCATTGATCATCCTCAATCTGCATATGATTATGAAAATGTGAGTCTCTTTCTCTTTCACCTAATCATCATCACTTGCTTCACTAGTTCAACTTTCAGCCTTCATTATTGAGCTCCATTTAACCTCTCTAGTTTCCACATTTGCAACGAGTGCATTTGGATGTGAAGTTGCTCCTATTTTCTTGAAATTCATGCATGTGGAATGATCTAATAGGAATAATGGTGGAATTGAAATTTTTATTAATTGGAGTGCAGGAGGAAGAAGATGTTCTGATTGACAACCAGTGGGTGAGAGAAGAGTTGCATTATTTCGAGGAATATTCGACGAAGAGACATCAGCCACCTCCACCACCACCACCACCACCACCAAAAATTTGTTCCACTTCAAATCTCGCCAATGCCTCTCTACCTAAGAGAAGAAGACCATCTTGAGATGCTATTGCAAATCCGGCTGCATGCTTTCCTCAAGTACAAATGTGAATATTGATTCCCTTCGTTTGTACATTCTTCTTTCGTTCTATTCATTAGTACATATGTCTTGAATCACAATAGCCTCGAGATGCCTATATGGTTTTTGAGGAATGTACAGTCCTTGCGTGGTACAAAATTTTGGCAAAATTTTGATTTTTACGAGCTCCTTTCTTGAATTAGTTCAAGCTTATTATTATTGTCTACAAAAATTGCAGAAGAAGTCCCATAAGAAATGAAAGACCATTTCTTATGGTCGGTAAACCAAGTCTACTCTTAATTCAATCGTTTCCACTGATACTTTGCTAATAATATCCAAGAAGAAAAGGTGACCATAAGAAATGAATAGCTAAAATTAAATATCTCCACACATACCTTCCTCACAGCACCTGTCCCACACAAAGTAGTTTAAAATGTTTGGCATCACATCATCCTCAACATTCATGCAGCCGCATTGCAAAAGTAGATTGTTTCTCATTTAGACAAAAAGATCACATATAATAGTCGACGGACAAAAGGCAATGCTTTCAACTTTCGAGACTAGAACTGGCTGAGAATGGCAACGAGGGATCACCGCATCTTCAATCTTGTTTTGTTGCAAAGGCCTGAATGCAAGATGGCAAACTGCTCGACCGACTCATTCTAGCCTCTCCCTCTATCTCCTCAACCTATGGGATGCCGTCTCCTGCACATCATCTCGAAGTTGGAACAAAAATATAACCCCTCTTATACGGATCCCAAAAAGCAAGTATCAACCAAAAAAAATTCCTAGATAGCACAATAAATGCTCTTTTAACAAGTAGTTTAAATTATATTATTGGTCTTTGCCTCTTTCCACCAATCCCCCCAAGTGTTGCTCTCTAACTGAAGAGTTTGTAATAGAAGGCACCTCAGTCAGGATGAAAATAGAATTGTATATTGGATGGATCTCATGAAAAATATAAATATGAGCTTCTCTGATTGTGAAGGCTAAAGAGAGATTAACAGAAAGAAAACACCTTAGCAATAGCAACCGACATTCAGAGCAAAAGCTAATAGAAGCATGTTCTGCTACCTCTTCGGCCGATTTCGATCTTGGTCATAGTCCATCACTCCACCAAGTTCGGAAAAGTTCTCTTCATGACCTCGGTAGTCAATGTCTGCCTGCTTACAGTTTGTAACTTCTGCCACAATGTAAGTAAGACAACATCGACCAACATATCCAGATCTTGTATAAACTACTTTGCAGGTAGAATCACACAAAAAAGTCATATACAATATATATTATACAGTCCTATCTTTCTGCATTCAAATGACAAAAATCAATTTGCCAAGGCAAACATCTGTTTAAGTGAGAGATGCAAATAATGGCTCTTATCAACTGTTATGTAGGCAAGGCTGAGACAACAAGCAACTAGTATTCTATTTGTTCCATCTTATCATATTATCAACAATACTGGGAATTGGATTCAAGAAGCATTCAAGTTAGTTCAAACTAAAGTGTGAAAAGACAGCACTTCACCCCAGCCCCCCAAGCACAAATCATAGATTCCAATAGGCATTCAAGTTGTCTATGATATATACAGGCTAAAAGCATTGTGTCATATGCTATGAAGGAAACGACATCATGAAACAGAGAACAGCACATTCTTCATCAGAAAGGTTACTCTAACTGACCTTCGTGGATAATGTCTTCTTCACTTCTTCTACCCTCTCATCTATCTCCTTCATATGCTTCTTGTCCATCTCACCCATAGTGTCTGCCCACTTGATCTTCTCTTGAATTGAGACAAGGAGATCGTCTGATGTGGTCAGCCTAAGAAAACCAAAGGATAATAAAACACTCTTCAGATATAGGCAAGTATGTGATAAGGAAAAGAAAAGTTAGGAATAATTTAGAAACAGCCCCCATGCACCAGTTTTTTAAGATACTGAGATCACAAAAGAAACAGTTACAGCTTCAACTGACACGAACTAAAGCACTGGCAATCTGGCATAATAGTACTCATCTTAAACACTTAATCAGAAGAAAAAACCCAATCACTTCGAAGTTTAGAACTAGTACAAGGACAAATCAACACAAAGATTCAAATCTCCCAGGGAGAAACATTACCAATTTGCTAGAGTGTCTATCATGCTGCCTAACTGTCCAGGCCTGATATCCCTCCCAGCAGCAAATTGCACCTACAAGACCATTGATGATGAATGATTTACCAAATTACCAAACAAACAATAAACTAATAGACACTTAAATGAAGGTAAGTTATTAGAGTGAGACCTCAAAGCATCTTCGCAACTGATCAAGCTTTCCTCTAACTATCCCCTGCCCATGAGCACCAAGAAAATCAGCACTGAATTTTCATGTCGCCCACTTCACACTAAAGACAACAAGCTGGTGTGTGCTATTTAAACAGGAAACACAAAGAAATTCATAAATCAAAATAAAAGATGTCTAAGAGGTGTAGAAAGGCGCAACCTAAAATAAAAGCAAAAGACAAAACTGGAGTAGACCTCCCATACTACATAATAATGTTGGCTGCTTATTCATCTCAGAAATGAAGTCCATTAATTGCTGAAACATTTCCTTGGAATAAAAAGCAATAAAGCATACACACTTACCACATACATACAGTCATTAATGAGAAAATCCTCCAACTCACGAACATTTGATACATCCAAATCCTGCATCAACGTATCATATGGCAATACCTAGGCAAAGGTCGAGATAAGAGATCCATAGCTAATTTCAAAGTGTGCTGTACATCTATACATAAAAACAGTTAATACATGAACAGCTACCTTGTTTGTCTCAGCCAGAGTAAGCACGGTCAGCTGCTTCAGCTTGAGAACTTGATCAGGAACCAATTGTGGAAGGCGACCAGCAACACCTGCCTCATGATGTTCATATGTAAAAACAATAAGGAAAGAGAACCTCATGACTACATAAAATGAAACTTTTTTTTTTTGGTAAGACATAAAATGAAACTTATGATGGTCTAGCTAATGCCTCTGCAAGCACTCAGTAGAAGGCTCTCCTTTTTCTAAGGCTTTGCACATTTGTCAACCACTACAAGCACCCAATACAGGCATCAAGATGAGCAGTTAAGAAAAATTACAACAGACACATGTAGGAAGTTAGGAAAGTCCAGATGCTATTAGAGTATAGACCATTGTGATCAGTACTATATTTTCATTAGCAGAGTTTTCTGGATTGCCTTTGTCCAAGAATATTCAGATCATAGTGGATGAGCTTCTATCTGCATGCACATTCATGAAAATTGATTTCAAATTCTCACTGCAGATCAGAGGCTCCACTTTAGTCCTATAAAGAGAGTTAGGATTCCAAGTGGGGAGTACTTATTCTGCAGCAGTTTCTAGATCAAGTTAGTCAGTCAAGTATGTAACCAATAAATCGAAGAGAATCCTTTGCCAGCATAAAACATATTAAATTCAAGCACCTGTGACCCCTTGAATTTATAGGGCGTATTACTAGAAAAATTTCCAAACAAATTTCAAGTAAAAGATGAACCAGTTGAAAACAAAAGTACATACATGATGCATAAGTGCTATCATAGTGTGGGCATTCCTAAGCTATGGAAGGCAGCAAGACCATCAGAATTAAGGCACCAAGAACTTAAACAGATTTTTGACGGGCTGATTGCAAGTAAAATACAAGCTCCCTGATGGAAACACATAAGAAATTACAAGTCCAGATAATGGTTGTAGCCAAGAGACGTTTAGTTATGAAATGGATGATTAGCTGTGTTCCAGAACAGAGAATAACGTGCATTGATTTCCTTCCAGGAAAGTAACCAGCATAATGAAGATATCATGAAATTTGACTGGAATCTATAAGCGTGACAGATTGGTTATACATGGAGAATGGAGATGGAGTCTTACTCTTATATTCACTCCATGTACTATGTGCAAACATGCGAAGCAAATCAAGCAAGGCACTATTCTCAGTTCCGTCAAGCTGCACGCATATAGATATAGGTATAGATTAAGAACTTCGAGAGAAAATGTGCTCTATAAATGTAATAACAACCAGAGACAAGAAAGGCATGGAGATAGTTACCAAGTAGAAACAAACAACTATTACAAGCATGTGTGTGGCTAAGAAATCAATGCATTCCAGTTAGAGAATTCTAAAAGTGGTAAACACAATAGATAATTCCATCCTCCAGTCCTGTGATTTAGCGGGGACAAGGACTTTACTCCATAAGAGACTGCCTCGCCCCACCATCTAACCATGGCTTTCACAAACACATACCAAATCTTTCTTCCTAATCCAAGAGCTCTGCACCCCTCTTCAACCCCCCACATTTAGGGGAAAAAGATCATAACGAAACAAAAACATGACACCCATTGAACAAAAATCAGCCTAAGCGATACCTTTATAACCTAACAACCATGACCAAAAAACTACATCAGCAACGTACCACTAATCCTACTATAAGTACCTCGAGAATGGTAGGAACTGCGAGAATCTCGGAGAAAGCAAATAGGGAGGGGTGCGAAGTGGCCTCAACGACGACGTTTGCTAGTTCCGGGCCCTTCAGACCTGAAGCCTTCTTCACAAAATAGTCTATATGCTCCGCCTGCCTTTCTTCAATGTCCATTTTTCAATCGATTCAACAAAACTATGAAATCACAGAGAGCAACAACGCCCGTTGATTGCTTCTTTACTATAATTATTGACTACTGATGGCGTGTACATGGAAAAGAACGAGAATCTAGGGTTTTGAGTGATCGAAGTTTAGGGTTTGGGAATTCGGAAAGAGCTTTTGTGGATTTACAGTCCCCCTTTTCCGTAAAATGCAATGGATTTGTCTCAGCTTTAGTGTTCGCAGTGTGTTGCTATTTATACAGACAATATCCAGATCATACATACACACATACGTCCATATATACATAGAATAGTCCTAAACGTGGCACGTGTAAACATAGCTAAGAAGCGAACCTAAATTAACGTCACCCGTATAGTGATTAGTAGTCAAAAGTTTCAAATTTAAAAGATTTAGTTTGAGCACAAATTTTAATCAAAATGTTAGTGAGTTGTGACTCATGATTTTATTTTAATAAATGTGATGAGTGTATTTTAAGTTGAATAAAAATTATAAGTCGAGTCCAATCAATAGCAAATCTATGAATAATCATGAATTAAAAGAGTTTATGTACTACCTCCATCCCATTACATTAGTCACATTTACCTTTTTACACGTATTTTCATCGAAACCTAGTACGGGTTTTAAAATATAATTTTGACGTATTCATTTTTTCACGGGATACTATGAGTGTCATAGTATCCCGTGAAAAAATGAATACGTCAAAAATATATTTTAAAACCCGTACTAGATTTCGGTGGAAAAACGTACCGCAATAGTGAATGTGACTAATGTAATGGGATGGAGGTAGTAGCATATTATGAAAAATGGAAGTATGACAGTATTTTTTACGATGTTAATAGGGACGAAATGACTTAGGAGTACTACCGCTTACAACTTGCGGCTGCAATAATAGTAATTGAAATAAATGGAGTAGATAATATCAAAGAGTTGGTATTTCAAATAAAAATATACTCTCGTACGTATTTGATTTAATTAATATAAATATTTTGAACAACATATTTGTATAGCTAGAATGCATACTTAATTGAGACCATTATATTTAATTAAATTAGAGTTATTAATGTACATCATGTTTTTTCAGCGTGAATATAGATAGATATGTCCATATATGTTAAAAAAAATGTCAAATTATGCCTATACAAATAGAAAATATAAATAATACTCCCTCCGTCCTCTATTTCTTGATACTAATACTATATTGGGACGTCCTCTATTTTTTGACCCTTTCTATTTTGGGACGTAGATCCCACAATTACTTTATCACTTTAACATTTTATCATTTTACTTTTTAACACTTTAATACTATTAAAAATATTAGTTGGACCCACAATTATTTCACTTTAACACTTTAACACTTAATTTTATTAATATATCATCATAACATATTAAACTCCGTGCCCAGAATTTTGGGTCAAAAGAATTGGAGGACGGAGGGAGTATCTATTTTTTTTCTTTTTTGGACCTAAATATTCTTACCAAGTCAAATTGGAATTAGAATTTCAAATACTTAATAAGAGTGTTTCACCTTTCTATTTTTTATTTATGAAACCCTAAATTCTCTCTCCCTCAAATCCACTTTCTCTCTTCTTTTTCACCACCGCTCCAACTTGCTTTGTCGATCCAATCCTCCACCACTGCCATCTCTAACAGCGTCGAATTCGCCAGTGACTGCCGCATGTCGGCCAGCCTCATGATGCCGAATCGAACGTTGATTGCCCGCCACGGAAGATCAGATCCGCGGCGACGATGTTGAGCCGCTAAATGCGGATCTCCGCCGCTGGAAGCCACTCAAACCACAGCCTGTCCGTTGACACTCTGAAGCCAGTGTTGCAACTCTAGCACCGCCGCACACTGGTCCATATATATTAACAAATGACAAGTTATATATTAACTAAGAGGCCGGGGGTTCAAGTCACTTATGTTTGTCTGATCAAAAAAATAAAAATAAATGACAAATTATGTCAATCAACTTAAAAAATACTATACTTCACATAGAGGAGTACATTATGAGATAATATTTTCCATTTTCATTATAAAAAAAAAAAAACACGCCATAAAATGTGAAATACTAGAGGTGTATTCAATTGGGATTATCTTTGATTTTTTTGGACTTTAAAAAGTCTCTGGATTCAGAAAATCCATAGACTCCTGCAGAGTTTGTCTGACTTTTTTTTATTGATTTACATGGATTTTGATATACTTGACATGATTGTGGAATACACTTTATTTTATTAATTTATATGGATTTCCATAGACTCGGCACTAGAACTATTGATTCAAATGTATATGAAACACATTTGTATATAAAAAAAAAGTTATCCAAATTGTTTAGAAAAGATATAAAAATACTTTAGTTCCAAAAAAAATAAATTATTATTCATCATTATTATTCTCATATTTATTCTCATCATCTTGCCTCATTTCCCGTGTAGGTGACATAGCATTAGCAATACTCGTTCTCCATGCATTAGCTTTCGTTCTTTGTCGTAGTTGATTTCCAGAAAGCAATTCCAAAATTTTCTCTTTCACGTTGAGACGTGGTCAATCCAACAAGCCTCTTGTGATATACAGTATATATATATATATATATATATATATATATATATTACACTTTTACTACACATTTATATATTAATAATTGAAAATCAATATTAAATATGAAAATTAACGACGTAAAGATAAAACACAAATACACAATACTCTCCTCGTATAATTGTGCTATTCGAAACATAAAACCAAATCATTAAAATCAACATAACCAACATGTGAACATGAAAGATACGAAAAATGAACTCAAAAAATCGAAGAAAAATTACTGGCATGAAACTTTAAATAAGGAAGATTAAATAAAATATTAAATAATATGTTGAAGTTGGGGGCTTGCCAAGAATCGAACTTAGACCTCTCCAACCAAAGCGAGAATCATATCACTAAATGAGAAAATCCAGAGAAATCTCTAGTTGTTAGAAGAGATTTTAAAGAGTGAAGTCTGTTTGTATTTTTGAAAGAGAATCCAAGAAAATCCATGAAGTATTAAAATCCACCAACTGTTGAATACCTACAAATTTTTAAAGACTTATTAAAATATGTATTGAATAACTTAAGATTTTTAAAGACTTTTAAAAATACAGATTGAATACCCCAAAACTTTAAAAATCTAAAAAAATCACACGAACTCCACAACCAATACACCCCCAAATAAATTTGAGCTCCATAAAAAAAAGGTAAGAGTTTGTCTTTCAAGAGAGAGAGAACAAAACAAACTCAAAAGTCGGCGAGTTCCCGCTTCTGTTCTTTCTGAACGTTCTCTGCCGCGTAAAGAAATAAAGGACGAAAAAAGAAAAAGAAAAACAAAAGACGAACTAAAGTCTTCTGACAATTTTACCCCCGATCTCTCAAACTCATTTTTTTCCGTCGCCGCTGCCGCGTATTCGTTTCTGAGATATTCGATGGCGAAACCGGCGGCTGATTGGCGGAGCAATAGATCGGCGGTCCAAGCCACCAACGATGACGCCTCCGCAAGCAAGCTGTATGCTCCTCTTATGCCTTTCTCTTTAGTTTGATCCTTCCTCATGTTTTTTTTCTTTTGTTTCCGTTTTGGTTGTCGGCATGTTTAAATTTACTCGTAAATGGTCGCACGCTATTTGTACGGGAGAAACTGTTGATTAGAGGATATGGAAGCCTCGTAGACTGATTAATTTGGAAGGGAAAAGGCAGGAAGTTATGATTCCTCCTTGGATGATGCATATGATATGATACTGATTTCCAAGGGCAAATGATGATTGCTATTCACACCAACCTTATCTAATTCTTTTTTTCTCTTTTTTTTTTGGGGGGGGGGGGAATACTTGACTTGTTCTGGCATACATGAAGCAATTTCGTTTTCTGCTCTAGCTAAAGATTTTACTTGAGCAGGTTGTAGACCCTAAAATTATGTATAACATCGGCTACTTTTGTTTTGGCATTACGACTATGTAGTCCGTTCACACCGAGGGTTAGGACATGCATATTCTTTGGAGTGGGGGGGGGGGGATCGGAACTGAGGAATATTGTTTGACATTCATTTACAATTCTTTGTTTGAGGCTTATGACCTGTACAGCCGAACTTATACAAGGTTGTTGGAGCTTAAAGCCGAATCGAAGTGTCCTATTCATTGATAGGTTATTGTAATCTTACTGGCGTGGGTGTTGTTCACCATAGCACAGACATCCATATAACATCAGAATTAGAAAAAGCAAGTGTGGTGTTATGATGATTATGAATGCTACCCTAGCCCCAATGAGATATAGTGTCTGGATATCATTTAAATAAATATCTATTGGGCAATGGGTATCCAGTAGGCAGCACTACCTCAACTGCCATTACTCTGCTAATGCTTTCCAATTTTCTGTAACAAGGTCTTGCGTTAAAAAGGGGTACATGAAAGATGACTACGTTCATCTGTTTGTTAAAAGGCCCGTCAGGAGATCTCCAATAATAAATCGTGGTATGATTTGGATTTACCTTCAACTTCCTAGCATTTCAAACTTATTACATGGATTACCGTTTCCATTTTCCATGATTTTATTTGCAAATTTTATGTATTAGGGTACTTTGCTCGTTATTCAGCACTCAGGAAGCTTCTCTACGAGTTTCTTGATTGCAAGATAAATGGGGAAGAGAAAGGCAAGAAGCAAATATTGTCACTTGGGGCTGGTTTTGATACTACATTTTTTCAGTTACAGGTGCTTGAGTTTTCATGTGAGATGTTTTAATTTAATGCTTCAGGTTAATTTGGATAGATCCTCCTAGCATATGATCTATTTTACTTTTCACATCTATTGGCTAGTCTTTGTTCTGCTTCTTGATACACCAGCTGATGCTTTTATGGTTCTGTGATCCATCTGCTTCTTTTTGCTAATAGTTTCATCATATCTTGAACGCAATTCACGAGCTTTTCCATTGAACTTCAATATTATTACAGGATGAAGGAAATATGCCTCATCTATACGTGGAACTCGATTTCAAGGAGGTATGAATTCCATGTAATCTTAATTCTCCCCTCCATTATTCTCACATCACCTCACTTTAATATTAGCCGACATATCTCTTGAAGAATAATTGGTGCTGTCACTTTGCTTCAGATTTGAATTGTATTACCTCCCTTCATGCATTATCACTTGTAATGGAGTTGAAAATAACCTCTCAAAACTTTTAGTATCACCGAGCAACTCTCTGTTCTCATATCTTGGTGCTTCCGTTTATCAGGTGACAAGTAAGAAAGCAGCTATCATTGAAAACTCTACTGAGCTAAGAGGCAAACTTGGTGAAGCTGCATTGATCTCTCAAGGTATTTGGTCATACTTTGATCTTAAGATTTGCATCAGTAGTTTTTTTTATAGAAAATGTACAAGAAATGGCAAGCATTATATTTTACAAATTGTGAGACTCCAGTGCACAATATGCTCTCATTTTCTCCATCTATCACTTATATTTATTTGGTGTGTGGTAGCTTCTACCTTTGCTTGAAAATAGAGTATGCTTCTGCTTGAGGACATGTGCTCCATTATGTCTCCATTATGGTTTTGGACCCGTTTTTCGATGCTGGGGCTTATTAGTAATTTTGAAACACTTTGGTCATCTCCTGGTTAAGCTCAAAAGCTATATCTTGGATTTTCTGGTCTTCTTTTTAAGGAGCGACAGTAGAGTCCTTCTACATTATTGACACAAATTATCTACAAATCTAAATTTCAATTATCTTAGTACATAATTGTTAATGGCAATCTTAAAGAGGCCTTGCTAAAGGTGCTTCTGTGAATGAATCTCTATCGTTCTGACTTTCAACTATCATAACATAGGATCCATTTTATTTAAGATATGCATGTGCTGTGGGGTCAGTTGAGTTGATGACTAAGTATGTCAAGTTTGTTGGTCTATTATCTTTTTGTTAGTGCGTGATGTGGTAACTATGATACTGATTCAGAAGATTGGTCATACTGAATTAAAAAAATATATCCTGAATTTGTCCAGAGAAAGGAGAAGTGATTGGAGATCACTACAAACTCCTCCCTGTCGACTTGCGTGATATACAACAACTTGACAATATAATTTCTTTGGCTAATATGGATCCTAGGTATGTATGTATTCTCTGACAACAATTTTATTTTACTGCATACACTCCCCATGAACCACATAGGGGAAGACTGAGAATTCAGCTGTTTAGTTCTGATGCTATTTTCAGTTTGCCGACTCTTATAATTGCAGAATGTGTTCTTATATACTTGGATCCAGAATCAAGCCGCGCTGTTGTTAAATGGGCTTCTAGAACATTTTCTACAGCGGTTTTTTTCTTATATGAGCAGGTTAGGGGGTTTTATTCTTTTCAAATCTTGGATATTGCTTCGTGTTTCGGTTATTAATAAATAAATTAAATTTGATATGATTTCTCCTCTTATTTATAATATCCGCCTGTCTTCAATTATCTGATATATTATGCTGCAATGACCTGGCAAAATGTCTGGCCTGACCACAGATTCATCCGGATGATGCATTTGGGCAACAGATGATAAGGAACTTGGAGGTAGTGTTCCATTATATTGCCATACTAATTACCCTTGTATAGGTGTAACCAATTTATGCTCCTATGCAATGGCTTAAGCCGTTAGTTTATCCAATTCCTGCTTTGAAATTGGCATGAAATTTTGCAGTCAGTTGTAATTTGACATTAAGAGTTTCATTTCAAGCATCAGGTTTCCTACAACTATGGCGATTCAGTACCAAATATTTAACTAAAATTCTCCATTATCTCATTCTTGACCTGTTACATAAAAACCACATAATTGAAGAAGGCTAATCCGCTAGTGAGGATGGACGTAACTTTAATCGTATTTCCTGTTGGCAATTAGAAAGCAGGATCATTTTAGTTATTTGAGATATCTCTACTTTGGTAATCCTTCAGAGTATGGTATGGGGAGTGTGCATGACATTTCAGGTTAAGGTAGAGCAGCCTTAACTGTGGGGATAATGTTAGGTGTGTGTTTGCTACCTTGTGCCCATTGTCACTTTAAAGCACTCACAACTTTTCAAGAAACAGCTTCTGAAATAGTCATAGGGAAATTTAATAGGAGCTTAGGGTGAATTGGATCTATCAATTTGTGAATCAATGTAGTGGTTCATGGTTGATGCTCAATTGTTACTTTACTGATTTTACTCTGCTAAACATTAGTAATTGTGTCTGTCAGTTAGAGATGATGATTCAGGCATTTGCAAAGAATCTTTTATATTTTATTTGAGGGTCATAATGCTTAAGAGATGAGACCATAATTTATTACTTTTTCATGAATGATTGATAAGATTATGTATAAATTATAATCTGACCGATTTCATTGTACTTTGTTTGCTGTATTGCACGGCTACTCCTTTTGTACACCTTTTTATCATGGCAGCATATGTTAGCCATTATGAGTCGTGCTATTTTTTTTTCCTTTGTTTATTTATTTATTTGTATCTTCCATAATTCATCATTGTTCTGTAAAATTTGACAATCTTTAATCCGAGGATTAATTTTTTCCAGACATGAGCTGATATTGTATTTCTTTTTATTGGAGACTACACTGGGATGTTCAGTCACAAATATTTGTGAATTCATGACAGTTAATTGAAACAGTTTTTCATCTCAGAGTCGAGGATGCGCATTATTAAGCATTAATGCTACACCAACTTTGCAGGCAAAGGAAAAACTTTTTCTTGATGAAGGATGGCAGGTATTCTTTCATTATAGTGCCATTCTGTGTCCCAAATCATATATGATGTCAATAGTCTGCCTCTCCTGTCATGCAGATTAAAAAAAAAAAGTTACTAAGGATTTTCCCGGAATTTTATCCAACCAATTTGAAATATGTTTGGACACTTATGTTGTTCTATGGAAAGTTAAAGAAACCAAAACTTCATTGTTATCTCAATAATCTGGGATTTTGAACTATTACGAAAGGTTCTGCATAGTTTTATACTTTTATAGCTTTGACTCAGTTGGATGCAATTTTTGGACATCTTGGGGTGACCATTATTTGAACCTTTTTTTTTTTTATCAATTATTTAGCAAGATGAAGATGAGTACCTACCTTGTTACAGAAGCGTTTTCTTTTTCCCTTTTTACGATTTTAGAAAGTTGAGAACTTGAGATTTAAATAAAGTTCCAACATGACAACATGTCAGAATGGTGTGCTTTTAGCATTTTAATGGAAACCTGAGAACAGATTTTGTTATTTAGTTAATCATAAAGGGAATGTAGAGTATTTCATCTTCTAAGAAATGCATTTGTTTGATATATTTTAGTGCCAAGGATATTCTTCAGGGTGTACTAGTGGATGAGTGGCTTCTAATTAGTGTGGGCTATCGGGCGGGACATATACAAAAATTGCTTGTGATTACTAAAGTGTAATCATCATTGTTTATTTGTGTTAGTAGTATATTCTTTTTTTCTTTTTCATTCTTCAACTTTGGTGAATCGAATCTCATATATTTTTTTAGCCCAACTCTACTGAATACACATGGTTCATTTAATATTTTTGTTTTCCTCCTCATCTTCCTTAAATTTGTGATGGTTGTTTCTTTATATATCTCTGTTTCTTCAAATCCTGTTTTGGGTCTTCTTCTTCTTCTGTGTACCATACAGATGCCTTTGTTTTCTTATACTTTGTTCATCTATTGGTTGAGGTTGTATAGAGAGCTGTTGCATGGGACATGCAGAAAGTGTACAGCACATTTATTGATACCCAAGAAAGACGCAGGTATATATTGACTAATGAATCAAAGAGACTGTAATCACTGTCACCTTTATGTGTGGGTCCTATTATAAACGGATTATGTTAGATTCAAATGTTACTGCTTCTTACTTCTGTTTGTTGAAATTCTTTGCATTGTTGTCTGTACGATATTTGTAATCTAAAGTTGGATACTTTGATCTAAAGTTGTCATTTGTACCATGGTTATATTTCAACAAGATAACTTGGCATTTTTGTGTACTTTTCTAAGTCTAGGTCTATATGCTTTCAAATTTTTACTGTTTTGATCTAATTTATAAGATATGTGACACATATGTCAATGATTATCTTGCCGGGATTACGCATTTGTTGTTGTTCAATTATGCCCCATAGCAAACTTGACATTGTCGTCTTCCACCTCAAACCTGCCACCCCCATAATCTCACTGTCCAACCCTGGATTACCAACTGATCCGACCTGTGCCCTTCAAACTCATTTCCTAGTTCATGTTTTTCTACCGCCCTTCAAACTCATTTCCTGAATATATTAACCAGCTGCTATGCTGCATTCTTCTTGGTGCTCTTTTGGTAGAAAATAGATGTGTCCTGAGAGTGGGAAGAGCCAAGTTGGCAAATATATACCATAGGGACTGCAGAAATGGGTGAAGATGTTTGTTTAAATTGAATGAATCAGGACATCCACCTTTGTTGAGGCCTAACTTTGAATATTCACCACCTGCCACCTTCAGCACTCCTCTCCCTCTGACCAAGTCCCTGGAATTAGTAGAGGACGTAGTATTCGATTGGCTAAAAAGTTTCAGTTATACACGGGGATAGTTGTCTTTTCCGCTTCTGTTTTGAATGTGATTAAGTGCCTTCTATAAGTCTTAAAAGGTTCAGTTCTTCTGCAGATCCATGCTCTACTTTGCATCTTTCTATCTCTTTTTTTTTTTTTTTTTACTTTTCTGCGACTTTGGATTCGTCAATGGTACTTTTTAATAATTATTGTCTTCTACCTGAATAGGATTGAGCGATTGGAATTGTTCGATGAGTTTGAAGAGTGGTACATGATGCAGGTAAGCATCTTATTGCTTTTCTCTATGTCAGAAATCTTTAGAATGTAGTGCTTCAATGTTATTCTATCAGAATATTTATACATTTTATTTGTAGTATTTATACTAATTTCTGCTCGAAAAGTGCTTTGATACATTAGTTATCTGAACTAATATCCTAGCGGATGTATTTTTGACCTGCAACTAGGGCCCTCTAGTGTCTCAGCAGGCACATCAATCTCAGAATTTTTACTGCATTATGTTTGCTCTAATGCACTTTTAAGTCATCATGTCTATGCATATATACACTAGTTTGTGAAAATAATTTGTAACTGCTTATTGCTTATTGCAGGAGCATTATTGTGTGACTTGTGCAATCAATGATGCAATGGTACGCACTTTTTCTCCGAGATACGAATCCTGAACCACCCATTGAGTTGTGAATGTAAATTAGTAGATGTATGATGTATCATATTGGTTCTTGCAGGGTATATTCGAGAAATTTGGTTTCCCCGATGAGGAGCATGAAACAGGCCCCTCTACCACAACTGCTCTGTGAGGAAACACAATTATTTCGAGTTTTCGTATTCTCAGAGGCAATGAATTATATGAGAGAAAGCACGTATCTGGTATCTACTAACCACTATTAGAGGTCATCAGAACTTAGTTCTTTAGTCCTAGTATGAATCCCATTCATACTATCTCTGTTATTTGATTGAAGCTCCAATTTCCTTTTTGCTAGCTGTTTGCCAAAACAAAACGTGGTAGGGACCCCCACCCCCACCCTATATAGCTCAAAATTGTGTGAATCCACACAGGCCCAGAATTGTATTTCCTCGACTTTTTTAGTTTTAAATTTTTGCAAAGTTTATTCTTTTGAATGTGTCCCATGTCACTTTCTATAACCCTTTGTCTTACTAATTTGCAATTTTGTTACAATACGATTGGTGTGGATTTACATACCGCGATCCACACATGTGCTTCTCAGATAAAAGGAACAATCTCAAGTACAGTAGGGGCCATATTATCAATCATTTAATTCTCAGCAGTTTTTCTTTTCTTGAAAGATATGTTCAAATTTTGCTTTAACAGACTGCTAGGCTGAGCTCGTTGATCATTTAATTGTTCTTACTGGATTACCAGCATCTCTTCAAGTGGTTTGTTGGAACTTTGAAGGTTGTATCCTCCTAATCGAAAAGAGGAAAACAATGATTTCTACTCCTTCATTCCCAACGAACTTGAATTGTTTCATTATTTTGTATCTCACATATATTCAAGAAATGATCAACAAATTTGTTGGGACGAAGAGAGTATTATTTTATACGTTTTGAAGTCAGCAAAATAGTTATTTGATGAGTACATTAGTTAAAAAAAAAAAAAAAAGGTTTAAAAAGCAATGAGTAGAAATGATGAAAAACAATATGATGAGATTGGTGGAAGCAGGGTCCTATGCAGCACCATTTGGGGTTGGAATAAATCAATGGTGAAGTAGAATAAGTTCCTCTTTGCTTTTTATATTTTAGGAATATTTATGATCCTGCTCAATATGCGACAAATGAAAGAAAGAGTGAAAATAGAAAAGATTCCTCATAAAACCAAACTTAATTAGTGTTAGAGAGAGAGAGTGAGATAGTATAATGCTAGTATGAGGAAAAGAAAATTCTTTCACAAATTTCAACCATTAATTTTCCACCACCCCAACGTTGTCTTCTAATTCCTTTATCCCAATAAAGGAAATGAGGAATCCACACATTGGAACATTAAAAAGTCACTTTTTTTTTCTGGGCTCTATGGTTGAAATGCGTTTGAAGATAAAGGAGTGTTGGATTGGAATCCCTATCTTCAACATTAAAATAAAATATGTTTAAACCAATTTTAGAATGCCAACAATAAATTCTTCTAGTCTACCTATTAACAATCCTCCTTAATTTTAAATAAGAAGATGGTGCTACGCTCAATGCACAAGTAATTCATGTACATTAGTATGAAACATGAAATTTAAAAATCGCACCACGAAAGACTTTAGATCCCGGGCATTAACAATTACCGCAAGGCCAACACACTTACACGTACTTCATGTAAGTATATTAGAACTTGAACTATTATTGTGTGGCTGGGGGTGATTGACTTTAGTTATGCTTGTAAATAATATATAAAATCTAAATTTTCTATTTATTATTCACTGAGGTTTTTTGGAATTTATTCTCCACGAAACTCAAATATTTTATTGACCATATTGCTTTGAATATGCCTTCTTTTTTTTTGGGAGGTATAAAGAGAGTATCACAAGGGTCAAGGGGCTGATCAGAACAACGACTTTAACTACTAATGGGCCCCCACTACAATTTTATCTTTATTTCTTCGTCTTGGTTTGTACATTACTCGACCTTTCTTTAGTCCTACCTCGATAAAAAAAAATTGAATTTATATAATCGACAAAGAAAAAAAGAAAAAAAAACATTGCATATTTCTTGAAAAAACTTGTTACTTGAAATGTAAGGATGCATTATTAGAGGAACGACTTCTAATTATAACAATTATTTGACGCAAAAATAGTATGGTCCACCAATTACTTGAGTTATGCGTGAAAGTAATTTTTTTTTTTAATAATACTACTAAAAAAGAATTCTACGTATTGCAAAGTCTTACACTCAAGGATAACAAACACACATATTTATAGTTTAAAGAAAAAAAACACATATATTCATATAGAGTCCCAAATAACAGTAGGATTATAGGTGTGAGGCCTAAGAATATGGCGTTTTCTTTGCATGACATATAAAGATCTGATCCTAATAGAAAGGACAACACTGACACTAAATCTAGTAATTAGTAGTATGTACTAATCCCTCATTATTGCAATAATGAGTAATGATCAATAATTTATAACCGCAATAAATATAATTCATGTGACCCAACCCACATGTAATAATATAATCCACTGCTTTGATTTTAATCTTGCTTTGAAATTTTACAAAATAAATCTAAATACAATAATTTGTAAGCGAAAAATATACATATAAGAAAATTAACGTGTGTGTGTATATATTGCAAATAGAACTGCACAATTAAAAATATTATCCGTTTTTGGAAAGTTACGTATATCTAAATTCGTCTCGCATTGGAGAAAAATGCATGAAGTGAATTTGAATTTTATTAAATAATTGATTTTAAACAGAAGAGGAGTGAAGTAAGAGTGTCCACTATTCTCACTTCTCCCTCCTCCGGCCACCCTCCGCCACCCCTCCCGCCGCCGCCGTAGTCATCCCCACCCTCTCTGTCATTCCATTCCGCCAATCTTCTACGCTACTCAAGAGAGGGTTGGTGCGGAGAAATGGGTTGTGCGCCGTCGAAACTCGACAACGAGGATACGGTGCGGCGGTGCAAGGAGCGGCGCCGCCTCATGAAGGAGGCAGTCTACTCCCGCCACCACCTCGCTGCAGCCCACTCCGATTACTGTCGCTCTCTCCGCGTGACGGGCTCCGCCCTTGTCACCTTCGCCTCCGGCGAACCCTTCTCAGTTTCCGACCACGCCCCGGCCGTCCTCCGCCCTCCCACCACCACCACCATTCCCACTCACCGCCACACATCCCCCTCCTCCCCTTCACCCTCTGTCCACCCACCTCCCCCGCCACCCCCCATGTCCACCACCTCCTCCCATTACCGCCACCACCACAAACCTCCGCGGCGGCGGAGGCAGCCTGTTAAACTACCCCACATACTCTCCGACTCAAGCTTCACTTCTTCTCCGCCACCGAATCACAATTTCACCCACAACGCAAGAGCAAATTCAACCTACTCAAGCACTCCTTCACAGACTTCTTCGGTATGGAATTGGGACAATTTCTATCCTCCGCCGTCGCCGCCGGACTCAGAGTACTTCGACCATCTCAATAACAACCAACCTCGGGCCAACGACAACGACGATTCATCCTCCTCCTCCGCCTCCTCCGACGATCATCGCTACATCGACAACGACATTGATGACAAAGCTTCGAATTTCACATCCTATTCGAACCAAATCCCATTCGGTGGCGCTGAGTCCAAAAAATTGGACGATACAAAATCAATTTACTCTTCGTATTCACGTTACACAGAAAACACACGAACGAGAAAGTTCTCGAAGAAGACCCCAGGAGGCGAAGGCAGCGAGGAGGAGACGGAGCGAGAGGAAGTTCACTGCAGTGAGTGGGGCGATCACGATCACTATAGCAGCACGAGCGATGAGAATGAAGAAGGGGGTGATTTGAAGTCGAGATCCGGTTTCCGAACGAGGTCCGATTATGATGACTCAGTGAGAGATGAGGCTGCTGCTGATTCAAGGAGCGAGAGAGTGAATCTGAACTCCAAGTTTCCGAGTAAATTGGAGAAGATTTCATCGGAGGATGAGGAAAATGATAATGGCGGAGGTGCAAATTCAGACACGAGGATTGTGGTGAGGCACAAAGATTTGGCTGAGATAGCTGCAGCTCTCAAGGACTACTTTGATAAGGCTGCTTCTGCTGGAGAGCAGGTGATGGAGATGCTGGAGGCAGGAAGAGATCAGTTCGATCGAGGTTTCAAGCAATTGAGAAGTGAGTATGGTTGTTGAATCAATGAGTTTGGAGATTGCTCTGTTTCTTTGTGTTCATAGGAATCATGCTATGCTTTTTAGGAAGTGAAAATTTGTTGTGATGCTTATGACTTTGAATTGTTCTTCCTTATCCATTGATTGTTTGGTTGTTGAATCGATGAATTTGGAGATTGTTCTGTTTGTCGTGTAGATAGAAATCATCTTATTATGAAGTGAAGGATGTGATTATGCTTTGAATTTTATCTCTTAAAGATTTTCATTTGGTGTTTTACAGAGACAATTCATCATTCTAGTGGAATGTTGAGTAACTTGAGCTCAAGCTGGACTTCAAAGCCTCCATTGACTGTTAAATACAGATTCGAGCCTACTTCAATCGAACAATCCAGTGGTACGAAGAGCTTTTGTTCCACTTTGGAACGGCTCTTGGCTTGGGAAAAGAAACTGTATCAAGAAGTGAAGGTAGTGGTCTGGTTTATTTCATGTCGAATCTTAAAACTGATTCTTACTTTATGTGAACCATACATTCTGCTGCTTGTAGCTGCTAACTGTTGGTGTACTCAACCACAATTATAGGCTAGGGAAGGAGTCAGATTCGAGCACGAGAAAAAGTTATCAGTACTTCAGAGTCAGGAGTACCGAGGTGAAGAGGAAGCGAAACTGGACAAAACAAAGGCCTCAATAAAGAGGCTACAATCTCTAATTGTGGTGACATCTCAGGCTGTTTCAACTACCTCCTTTTCTATTGTCGGATTACGAGACTCTGATCTGATCCCACAGCTTGTCGAACTTTGCCATGGGTGAGTACTATCCCACATAGATTAGAGTATTCATGTTTTACTTTAATGACATTATGGAAAGCTTGGCATAGCTCAATCAACTCAGTGAAGGATTCTGTACACAGATTACTCTCTTCATATCTTGAACTACTTCAAGAATGAACTGCAGGAGTTGTTGCCTTATTAGTCTCTCGTTTATCTTACTAGTCGATTGTTATGCCCTGTAGTGAAGGTTGTCATTAAGTTTTATTTTGTCGTACTGTTAATTTTGGATTGCATCTTGCTAGTATATGATTGTGATGCAGTCCATTATCAAGCTTTCTGTTCTATGATCGCCCTTTTGTGATAAAATCGAGAGTGAATTATCGAGCATATGTAATGTAATCAGTAGAAGAAGAGGCACCTTAGCTGACTAACGAAAGTAGCTTATGTATTCGAAAGAAGGTCTCGTTGTCGCATCACATGGATTCTAGAATCTTTCTGATTGTCACTTGTATTGCTTCAGATAAGAATCATAAGATCAAGGCTTCTTGTTTTCATTTTCTATCTGTTCTTTCAAAGCTTTACTGCTTGTCCTTGAACCAATTTTCATACTGAAACACAACAAATTGCAGGTTCATGTATATGTGGAGATCCATGAACCGGTTCCATGCACTCCAAAACGACGTGGTGCAACAAGTACGAGGCCTCGTTAACCACTTGACTAAAGTTGAATCAACTTCTGATCTGCACAGGCAAGCAACACGAGATCTTGAATCGGCTGTTTCAGCCTGGCATTCCAGTTTCTGCCACCTCATCAAGTTTCAACGAGGCTTCGTCTCCTCCCTCCATGGCTGGTTCAAGCTAACTCTCCTCCCAGTTCACAATGAGCCGGCTAATGGCAACCGCCAACTCTCAGAAATCCTTGCGTTCTTCTATGAGTGGAAGCTCTCTCTCGAACGTGTACCCGACACAGTTGCTTCTGAGGCCATCATAAGCTTCAACAACGTGGTCCGTTCAATATATTTGAAACAAACGGAGGAGATGAAGATCAAGAAGAGAGCTGAAACTGCATCCAGGGAGCTTGAGAGGAAGGCTTCCACTATCAGAAACCTCGAGAAGAAGTATTACCACTCATACTCTATGGTTGGCATTGGACCCCCTGACAGTAGTGGGCCCGACAACGGGCAAATTTTAGACGCGAGGGACCCACTGGCTGAGAAGAAAGCGGAACTCGCAACGTTCCAAAGAAGAGTGGAAGATGAGATAATCAAACACTCTAAGGCAGTGGAAGTGACTAGAGCAATGACATTGAATAACATTCAAACTGGCCTGCCCGGAGTCTTTCAAGCTATGACGAGCTTTTCTGCTATGATGAACGACTCTCTCGACTCCGTGTGTACACGCTCTTACGCGATTTAGCAGGCGAGCAATTCAATGGAAGATGTGAGATTATTCATTCTTGTGTTTCTTCTAAAGGTTTAGTTATTTTTTTCTTTTTATCATGGTGGTTCGGTTTTTGATAGTTTTTAAGCTTGGTTCTTTGAATTTCTAACTATTGGGATTTTGCATCCTCATCCCCCCATTTTGCTGGTGGGGTTAAGAATATTTATGTACAGAAAAGTGGTGTAATTCTTGTTGCTCTTTTTCTTTTTTAAAGCTGATAAATAAAGTGATCATCATCTTCTGCATTTGTTTAAGGTTTGATGTATAAATTTGCTTGAACTCGGTGTTTCTGCTATGGTAGTGAACTAGTACTATTTCTTGATTGAGAAACGTGAGATCTCTTAAAGCATTTCCAATGACGCTTTATTTTAGAGCATTCAAACTGTTAGAATATAGTTGAACATTAGAAATAGTACATTATAGATCCATCGATGCATTGATCTTAAATGAAAAATTGTAAAATTCAAATAATAATCTAGCAAGAAATCTTACAATTCATATTACATATTTACAATTTTTATATCAAATTAAAATCACAATACAATCTTTCCATTAATTTTAAACATTACGTTTATAAAATATACCTTCCCGAATAAAAAATGGGTCATAATAATTGATATAAAAAGTTACTCTCCCCGTCCATGATCTTAAGAGACAAAATTTTTGGCACAAGTTTTAATGCAATGTGATGATATATTAATAAATTAATGTGTTAAGTGTTAAAAGTATGATAATTGTGAATTCCTCTAAAAAATTTTATGAGTGTTAAAGTGTTAAAATATAAAATTTTAAAATTGTGGGTTCCATTATTAAAAAAAGTGTATGTCTAAAGATGGTCGAGAGAGAGAGAGAGAGTATAAGAGGAGCGAGTATTAGTAATTTATATTTGGGAGTTAGATCTCTACTATATTTGATTATTTGAGCTAGGTTTGAGCTGCACCCTACAGTACCAGCCGAAGCGGAGAACATGGGGGGAATATTGTCTGGCCTAATCGGCGGAGAGGCGGCAGCGGCACCGGCACAAGATGAAGCCGCCGAGTCGTCGCCCGTCGCCGCCTATCATTCGGCGGATCGCTGGCAGCTCTACTTCAATAGCTGCAAGCAATTGAATAAACTGGTTCGTGAATCTATTCCTTCACCGCACTTTTATTTCTGCTCAATTTATCACTCGGAATAGTCAGATCCCCCCCCCCCCCTCCAATTCATTCATCTCCGCGAATCGATTCATTTTCTTATAGTATTACTTTTTTGCCGGAGTGATTTTGGGGGAAAATCTCAGAGTCTATTGAATTTTTAATTCGAGTTGAGATTTAATGCTCTCCGATCTCGTTGACGGCGATCGATCTTTTAAATTCAACTGCTTGATTAGGTGGTGGTGGATTTCACCGCGACATGGTGCGGGCCCTGCAAGTTTATGGCGCCGGTCTTCGCTGATATGGCCGCCAAATACACCAACGTCGACTTCGTGAAAATCGACGTCGATGAGCTCTCTGTACGCTTTTCCTCTCTCAATTCCAGTTCATCCATGGATATGAATGCGATTGGGGTAAAAGACTAATAATTGGGTGGGGTTGGATTTTGTAGGGGGTGGCGCAGGAGTTCAAAGTGCAGGCAATGCCGACGTTCCTGTTGCTGAAGCAAGGCAAGGAGGTGGATAGGGTTGTTGGAGCCAAGAAGGATGAGCTCGAGCAGAAAATCCTCAAGCACAGGGAAGTTCCTAAATTTGCTGCATGAACAAAAACACTGCTCTGCTATTTTTCTATATCGGTACAAGTAATGTGACTGATATCATCTCAAATAATGAATCCATTGTCATGACTTTTAACAGCAGATCCTTTCAAACTGGTAATTTATACTCTTGTGAATTTGCTCCTGTGTGTGGCTCTGTGTCTTTAATGAATGATGGGTATCGAGAAAATGTGAATGTGTTAAAGATGGAGGAGTCTTTGGAAAATCAGTTGGGGTAACTTAACAACAAGAATGAACAACAATTTTGTATGCCAGTTCATATGGGTGGATAAATTATGATTTGCAGAAGCTATAAACTTCCCTTTTTTATGTTAGAATCTGCAGTTGTATATGGGTGTGTGAGCTTTGTACTCAGAGTGGTGTTGGGTTGGCCCAACTGGACTGTGCTTAGTTTGATATGATGTTCGATTGAATGGATTCGATCTCGTATTTAATCTTATGATATTGCTACGTAGGATCAGTCTTGCCTCATGGTCTTGGTCTCCGTCTATGGAAAAAATTGATCTCGGGCTAATATTTGTTTATCTCATAGTATTATATATAGTTCTTCGTACTGTATATGAAAGTCTGTCATTGTTAATTTGAAATGTGATTTTTAGTTTATTGCTATTATTATGTGTCCAGAAAATTCAAGTTCCATCTTAATTGATATATGAACATTTCTTTTGAAGGGATAAATGTACATTTTGATATATACTCCCTCCGTTCACCATCTTAAGACCCAAAATTTTCGACACAGGTTTTAGTGCAATGTGGTGATATATTAATAAATTAATGTGTAAAAGTGTTAATTTAGGATAATTGTGGGTCCCTTTAAAATTTTTGTGAGTGTTAAAATATTAAAATGTTAAAGTGTAAAGTGATAAAGTTGTGGGGGCCATTACTAAAAAAGGAAAGTGTATAGATGGTGGACGTCCGGATATAGTATTAGTGTCTAAAGATTGTAGACAGATGGAGTATATAATGAAATGGTGACCAATCGTATCATAAGTTGATATATGAATTGCTAGAGATGTATAAATGTTTTCTTTAGAAATTAGAAGTTTTACTTGGATTTCTCAGCCTCTTATGTAGGCGTAGGGATGATCTGTTCTCATATCATACACAGAGTATGTGCACTAGTTGGAGGAATTATTTCATAAATGTGTTACTGATACAGTACTAACATACGATTTTTATCCAAATGAGAATGTTGTTATCTTAAAACATGTGTTGAATTTGCAATAAGTTATGGAAAAAAATGCAAATTAAGTTATGAAAAAACAAAAACAACTCTATGCGTGTGTTTGCGCTTTTTTTTGGCAATTCATTTTTGCCAACTCGGAAAAGATTAATCTCACAATCGGGAGTAGTTTGGTGGTCGAACACTCGAATCGATTGTTGAAAGCATCCAACAGAGAAACAATTTCAAATTTTTGCGATTTTTTCTTGCCAAAGTAGAATGTGGTAGAATAGAATGAAGGATATTTTTGTTGGAGAAAATGACAACAAAGAAGAATTATCTTTAATTACAGTAACGCAGCTCGTGATATTTAACTGTAAACTTTTAAAATTTAATGTATAATTTAACTGCAATTTTCGCAATTTTCACTAGTGACGTTTGTGGCAATATTATTCCAAGATAGATAACTTCTTTATTATTATTAAGATGCAAATGATTTAACTAAAAGGGTCACAAGTCACGACTAACTCTTAAATATATACAAGCACGACTCTGAAATCAACATCTAAAGGTCACAAGTCACAACTAGCAAACAAAAAAAAAACAATATTATCATAGTTTGGTAGTTACCTCAAATTTTACTTTTTCGAAAATGTTACACTACAGGTCGCTTCAATCACGAAGCAGCATCACCCCCAACTCCAAGCTGTCTTTGACAGTAACTGATTTTTATCCAACGTAGAAACCAAGTTGGAAATTAATATTTCTACTTCATAATTAACGATCAACGTTAAGTTTTGTTGGTATTATGGAAGATTAGGCTGTCAAGATTCATACATAAAAAGGGCATGCATTCTAAAGAGGCCATAAACCACCGATTCCAAACTCATTGGATTGCAAAATGGAGAGGGAAAACTCAGAGAAGGTAGAGAGCGCAGTCGAGGTCGTCGAAGACGAGAGAAGCAACGCGACGAACAAGAAAGACGATGACAGAGAAGACGAGCTGACCGTGGAGCAGATATTCGAGAGCAAGGAGAAGGTGCTGCCATGGCGGCAGCAGCTCACAGCGAGAGCCTTCGCAGTCAGTTTCTTGCTGTCGATTATGTTCTCCTTCATAGTGATGAAGCTCAACCTCACCACCGGAATCATACCTTCCTTGAACGTAGCAGCCGGTCTCTTAGGCTTCTTCTTCCTCAAGCTCTTCACCAAATTCCTCGAGAAATTAGGCCTCTTGAAGCAGCCCTTCACGCGCCAAGAGAATACAGTCATCCAAACGTGCGTCGTTGCAGCGTCTGGCATTGCCTACAGCGGTAAATTAATTCTTCAATTATCTTTACAAACAATTATGGATCACAATAGTTGCTCTATAAGAAAAGTAAAAGTGAACTTAAATCTATATAGGAGGATTTGGGAGCTATCTATTTGCAATGAGTGAGGTTATTGTGCATCAATCGGACCCGAATTCCTCGGAATTCAAGAATCCGAAACTCGGGTGGATGATCGGTTTTCTCTTCGTGGTTAGCTTCTTAGGCCTCTTCTCCCTCGTGCCTCTACGAAAGGTGATTTTTTTTTTTGCAGCATTTATAATCAACATGTATAGGTCCATTTTCACAAATTTTACATGCAAAGATCTAATTTCGAGTTGATTCCCAGATGATGATCATTGACTTCAAATTGACATACCCTAGTGGAACTGCTACAGCAATTCTCATCAACAGCTTCCACACCCCTCAAGGAGCTAAAGTAGCAAAGTAGTTACCTGTTACAAAATTCTGCTCTTGAGATTCTTTCGTCTTGTTCTGATCGCCTCTGTTTATTTGGTGTGGGACAGGAAACAGGTGAGAGAATTGGGCAAGTTCTTCTCCTTCAGCTTTTTGTGGAGCTTCTTCCAGTGGTTCTTCACTGCTACTGATGATTGCGGATTCCAGCAGTTTCCTACGTTTGGACTTCAAGCATTACAACACAAGTAATTAATCAGACTAGAACAAAATTTAACATGAATTCTTGAAAATCATAAGCTCATAGTACTAATTGTTGCTGGATTTTTGCAGGTTTTACTTCGATTTCTCAGCTACTTACGTTGGAGTGGGGATGATCTGCCCTCACATAGTGAATGTATCACTTCTGATTGGAGGAATTCTCTCATGGGGGATAATGTGGCCTCTCATAGAAACGAGAAAAGGCCATTGGTACTCTGCCGATCTCGCGCCCACCGACATCCAAGCTCTCAAAGGCTACCAGGTCTTCATCGCCATTGCTCTGATTCTCGGCGATGGCCTCTACAACTTCGCCAAAGTCTTTACTCAGACTTTACTCGGTATGGCCGCCATGATCAAGCAGAAGAGGAGCTCCCAGCACTCCGTCGCCGTCGACGAATCTCAGTTCCCCTCCCCAGTGAAGAACCCCCAATCCTACGACGACGACCGCCGCACCGCTCTCTTCCTCAAGGACCAGATCCCGACCTCCTTCGCCATCGGAGGCTACCTAATCATCGCCGCCATCTCCACCGCCACTCTCCCCCACATCTTCGGCCACCTCAGATGGTATCACATCATAGTGATCTACGTCTTCGCCCCCGTCCTCGCCTTCTGCAACGCCTTCGGAGCCGGCCTCACCGACTGGTCCCTCGCCTCCGCCTACGGCAAGCTCGCCATCTTCACCATCGGCGCCTGGGCGGGGGCCGCCCACGGGGGCGCGCTCGCCGGCCTCGCCGCGTGCGGCGTGATGATGAACATCGTCTCCACCGCGTCGGATCTGATGCAGGACTTCAAAACCGGGTACATGACCCTGGCCTCGCCGCGGTCCATGTTCGTGAGCCAGGCGGTGGGGACGGCGATGGGGTGCGTGATCGCGCCGTGCGTGTTCTGGATCTTCTACAAGGCCTTCCCCCTCGGCGATCCGAAGAGCGAGTACCCGGCGCCGTTTGCCATCGTCTACTACGAGATGGCGAAGCTCGGGGTGGACGGATTCTCGAAGCTGCCGCACAATTGCCTGAACCTGTGCTATGGATTCTTCGCGGCGGCGGTGGCGGTGAACTTGATTAGGGATGCGCTGGGGAAGGAGAGGAATTGGTGGATCCCACTGCCGATGGCGATGGCGATCCCGTTCTATTTAGGGTCGTATTTCGCGATCGACATGTGCATAGGGGGTTTGATTCTGTACGTGTGGCAGCGGCGGGATAGGGCGGGCGCCGACTCGCTGGGGCCGGCGGTGGCGTCGGGGCTGATATGCGGGGATGGGGTGTGGGCCCTGCCGAATTCGATACTGGCGTTGATGGGGGTGAATCCTCCCATTTGCATGAAGTTTCTCTCCAAGGGGGATAACAACAGGGTTAACGCTTTTCTGGGGCTTTGAGGAAAAACCCTTTAGTATTTCTTTTTTTTTTTGGAACAAAAACCCTTTAGTACAGTATTTCTAATTTAATGTTGTACGTAGTTTATTTTGCCGCTGTTTTTCTTTGAAAACAAGAGCTTGTGTAAGTAAAAAGTGTAGTACTTATGCACAACATGTTTAAGTTTTCATTTCATTACTCCATTAGGTGTAATGTTGTAAAAAAAATGAATCTATAAATTTTCATCATATCTCAATTTTTTCTTTTCCTTAAAGTATGAAATCATTATCAATAAGTAGTATTACTACGCCCATTATCTTTAGGCCCTATTTTTTTTTTTTTCTAGTTGCTTTTGGGAGCTTTTCGGTGTAAATAAAATTAGACTTTTTCTAGCTAGTTTTGATACTTCTGTTATCGGGTATTAGTCTATAGAAAAATAATTATATTCACAAAACTCCAAAATCAGTACAAAAAAATTGTAACACCCCGTATTTTTATTAGATTAAATATCTCAATTAGAGGTATTTAAATATAGTCAGTATTTATAAATCTTCTATAATTCTGAGATTTATAAATAGGATAATAAATTAGAGAATTAGTTTACTAAAATAACGCATTATCCTCGTTCCACTCGATTTCGTCTTATGATTAAACAAATAAATGGAATATGTATAGTTATGTATATAATCAATCAAGTGTGATTAGTTAAGGAAATGTATATTTATATAGGTGAGCTACGTATGGTTAGTTGATAATTTAAGAAGAAATAAAAGAAACGTGTATATACATAAAAGGGGAGCATGAGTTAAACTGTGAGCTTATAATTATCCCCTACAACAAATAATATCTAGATTTTTGATTTGTGATTTCTTATTAAATAATTTCTTTTATTATTTTATCACCCCAAAATTCCTTCATAAAGGCTCCCATTTCTAGTTCTACGCACAACACCAATTCTCAGAATATTCTTTCTTCCTTCGTTCCATTCACCTGCGTTTTTCTTTCAAGATTTATAGATGATGGCTGCGTTTTAATTCCAAAGCTTCAATTAAGGTAAGGTTGATCATCACTATTCTTTTTAGTTCAAGAACACCATAAAAACCATATCTATTTTTTTTTTTATCCAACCCACTTCCATGAATCTTTTGAGGATGATCCTTGATTGTGTTGTTTTTGCTAGGGATTATTTATACCATCAATTCAATCCAAACTCTAGCTTTGATTTTGTTCATAATCAATCCAACCCTATATTTTCTAGAGAGAGAAAAGATGTAGAATTTGGAGATTTTTTGAATCTAGATTTTCTCTTATGAAATTTTTTTTGAGTATTGTCTCGTGAGTATGATTAAAAGCTTGAAATGATTTTCTATAATTTTTAGAAGTTTTTTTTTATTTATTTAATTTTATTTATTCAATTGTTGATGATCACTTTTAAACAGTGGGTTAAAGAAAAGGAGCAAGCTGAAAATTTTCATGATTTCCTTCTCTTTTGATTGATGATCGCAGTTTGGTCCCTAAGCTTTGTAGATGGTGTTGGTGATTTTATCAATTATTTTTGTTCTTAAAAGAAAAAGGAAAAGGGACGAACTAGCACAAGAAATTGCATTCTCTTCCATTCATTTGTTTTTAAAGGAAGAAGAAGAATTGAAAGGAACGAAAATAAATTTGCAAAGAATTATTTATTATTAATTGTTTTATCTTTCTTTCATTAACTTTACTAATGGAATCTGTGTAGAAGCTTTGCATCATGGATCGATGTTTATTTATGGTAAAATTAGTTAGAAGTCAAGTGAAAATGATTTCAGGGGTTAAATTCATTTCTCGTATTTTTGATTTGCAGATGGGTTAATGTTGGAACAAGTCAATTTTTTTTTCTCTATTCAAAATTGTTCATAATCGAACTCAGTTCAAGCTTTGAGTTTGGTTTTGGTTAATTTCCTTAATGGCTATTACTTTTATAAAATAAAAGATATAGAGATTAAAGCTACTGCATGACTTTTTACCCAAAACTTTGTTTTATTAAATTAATTTCTTTTGGATATATATACGAATATTAGTTATGCTCTGATTTTTATTATTAGCCTTTGAACTATTGATTGTTCACAGTATTTGAGAAATTAATTTTTGCTTACTCACCACCGATGCATTAATAATTATCTTTGGGCTAGAGTTAAAAGTCCAAAGGTTACAGTATATTGAATTTAATTTACTACTTGATCCCATAAAATATACACATGTATATTGATATATGATTATGCTAAATGTGTATTATATATATACATATAATTGGGGAGATAGTATAAATTCAAAGATATATATTATTTATTTAGAGGCAGAAAGTATCAAGAATAGGAATTAATATTCCTTTACTAGAACTCTTACAGAAAGCAACTAGTTAGATAGTCATCTATCTTCTATTTCCTTCTCGTTTATATTTACTTATACAAATCTTCGTACCAACGAACCAATGAAGGTACGAGCGGGAAGTGATCGAGAAGGGCGACTTGAAGAGAGCTAATAAACTAACCAAACAGAGACAGGTGGACTTTCTATCAAATAAAATGTTTGATGAAAATGATATATGAGATATATCTTATTCTATGATTATGAAGAATTGACTTGCCTTTGTTTTATGAGTTTTGTATGATACCAACTGCATAGTTATGACGAATTCGGTTCTGCGCAAGGCAGAATTATGTGTACACCCGTGGTTGTGAGTCGTTTAGCGTGTCGACCGATCACTGTGTTTGAGAGGGAGGCCTCCTTCTCGACACCAGTTACTATGTGAAGTGTAGCTCTGGTTCATACTTATGATATCTATTGTCGACATTTATACTGAAATTATAAAATGTTTTAGCATGCTCGAGTTGATTTCAAAGTAATACTCGGGATATGTTTCTTCATGGCAAGTTCAATATATAGCTCTATCGAGCACTTTAAAATCATTTTGGCATGTGTCACACTGAGTAGTTGTACTCAGCCCTGTATATTATTTCTAAAATGTGCAGGTTAAGCTTGGTGATGAGATGGAGGTGTGCTAAGTGGCTTGTTGTTAATAAATAATGTACAGCTTGGTTCAAGTTAAGTTTATATGTCTGCATACATGTAAACTAATCCTGTGTTTGTCCGCTGCAACACCTCTTTGATATACTTTTGAATTCAACCTTTAGTATGTGGTTTGTTTCCACTGAATACTATATAATCCACCTGTACTCTTGAATAAATTGGTTCTTAAGTTATCTTTTATATCGAGCTTATGATTTAACTAAGTAACTTGTATTCTTGATTCTAAAGTTACTAGCATGCTTAACATACTTTGATCATTGATTCTATTATTCTACTTGATTATGGGATTATTGAATAATCAAGTTATATAGGCTTAAGATCCAATCATGTTTCTCTTTATCACTGATATGATTTGCCAGCGTAACCACCCCGGCTTAGGATATTATTGTGTTCCCTAATGACGGGGCGTTACAGAGTGGTATCAGAGCCCCTTTATTGTTCTAAACTTGAATTTATTTTCTATTCTAGTCTAAATTGAATTCTTAGACTAGTCGAGTTTAACAACAAGCTCAGCACCTTATCTCTCATCCAGCTTAACAAGTAAGTCTTTCTATATTCATAGTAATTGTTATGGAATTGATATTGTGAATATATCTATATGATTGTTTGAGTTGATAAGGATCCTAATGCTATTATTTTGTGGTTGTTGTTGTTGTATTCGAGATGTTGGCTGTTTGTGAACTACGTGTTGTACTCGAGATATGACATCACCCTTTGAGAGCATGATCGTTATGTGTTACTTTGGAGTGATGCAAGCATATTACTACGTATGCTACTTGGGAGCAACACGAACATTGCACCATCTTTGTTACTTGGGAGTAACACGAACATCGTACCATCTTTGTTACTGGAGAGTAACATGGCCATACTACTTGCAAATTATATAATGAGTATGTTGGTTGTTATGTTATCAAGATCTATTTTCACATCGACATTATTGATTTATCTAACTTTCGTAGGAATGGAAGAGGTACCACGGATACCACCTGCGGTGATAGAGTTCTTTACGTACACTAGGAGCTCGAGGGATACCTTGGCCGAGTTCTTAGCTCATTATGAGCGCCTATATATTGCAGCAAATGTCCATGAGGTCTCACCTATGAGTGGGGTTGATAACCTCATTCTTCTATTGCCACCTGAGTGGAAGAGTTGGGCCGAGGCAATCAAGCCACACTACTACTGCACCCGTTATCTTGGCGGAGACTATGCCAACTTTGGCAGCTTCATAGGAGCTCTTAGTACCCAGTACTACACCTACGGGGTGCCACCTCCTCCACCATATGCCATACCTTTTGAGTTCGAGCCAGAGCCTATTCCTCAGGCTAACCCTGAGCCCGAGCCTTTCATACCCCATCAGCCTGAGCCTGAGCCTGAGCCTGAGCTTGACCCATCCACTTTCATCTCAGAGCTTTCTACTCCTGTCGGTCAGGTAGTTCCTTATGTACCTGAGTTTGACTTATCAGGCTATGCCCAAGACTCGTTATTCTATGATCCCTATGGTTCGCCCCTGAATCTGGGACGCTACTCTACCTCAAATGGGGTAGTTGATCATGATGAGGATATAGCAGCTGCGTCTGATGCAGCTGGGAGTGCTGACCATGGTGGCGAGGCAGATGACGATGAGGAGGAGGACCCTGATGAGGACGACCCGGCTCCATTCGTTTACTAGAACCCTTCTGATTATGTAGTGATGATGATACACTATTTTTTTGATTAGTCTATATTGATGCTGACATGTATGATATGACAGTAGTACTGACTATATTGATGCATAGTATATATCTGCTTAGGATGACGTAGCTGTATATATTCTGTAGTGCATAGTTGCACACAGACTTTTGACATAAGCCGGTAGCGAAGTAGATGCCGCACCGTAACTTGGCGTTTAGGTGAGCGTCACACCTAACCCTAGGGGCTCGTAAATATACCTTTCACCCTTCCCTCCTCTTTTGTATAAGTCCTCAAAAGAGGCAATTTTACATATATATATATGAAGATGATAAACGTTATCGTATTTTATAATGTGTGTTTTATTTATTATTCATTCTTGCTTGAAGAGGGTTATGAATGATGAAGAACATGAACTAGTATGTTACGAGCTTATGTTTTATAAGTAAAGCGATGATTCGATGTATATATGTTATATGAAGAATAATCTAGTATGATGATTATGTAATTAAGAGTGGTATAAATGGCAATATATATATATATATATATTTTTTAAAATAAAATCGATAATTCTAAAATTTTCAACATGATGTTCAGTATGCCACCTAGAAGGCAAGATCCGGAAAATGATGATAGTGAGGAGGAAGAGGAAAGCGAACCTACGCCACCTCCACCTCCACAACCCGAAAGGAGAATCGAAGAACTTTTTCTTCGTCAAAATCCTCCTACTTTTAATGGGAGAGGGAATCCATCTGATGCTGAAGAATGGATTCGTGCTTTAGAACGAGTTTTTAAGTTTCTTCGTTGTAACGACGAGGAACGTCTCCTGTGCATGTCATATCAGCTGCAAGGCTCCGCAGACTACTGGTGGGAGGCAAGACAGAAAACATACACTCGGGATCAATTAAACAATCTGACGTGGGAGCAATTCAAGGAAGCTCTGTACGAGAAGTACATTCCTCGAAGCTATCGAAAACAAAAGGAAACAGAATTTTCCAGTCTTAAGCAAGGGAAGAAATCAGTATCAGAATATGATCGTGAATTTTGTGACTTAGCTCGATTCGCTTATGAAAAGGTTGACACGGATGAGAAAATGTCAGAACTCTTTCGTTCTGGATTGAGACAGGACATAAGGATAGTGCTAGCTAGTCAGCACGGACTATCATATGCTGAAGCCCTTAACCGTGCACTCGATATGGAATTAGCTATGCAACCGGATAAATCAGTGCAAGTCACAACACCACCTCAATTCCAAAATCAAGTTGCACCAACTGGGAATCGCCAATTTTCGGGCTATGCTCAGAATCAAAAAAGAAAGGAAAATTCTAGCAATTCGAGCCACTCGAACAAGAGGCCATGGCAAGGGCAAAGACAAGGACACAATCAACATCAATCGAGCCAAGAAAAGGGCAAACAACAGTACGGAGGACAAGGGCAAATGAGGGCACCTAATAATTTTCAGGAAATTTCTCCCTGTACCAAGTGCAACAAGAGGCACACGGGAATCTGCAGAGTTGGTAGCAATAGTTGCTACACATGCGGACAAACAGGCCATTACTCTAACCAATGCCCAAATAAACAACTTGGAGTCAGTGGTGGGAGAACTGCTCAGAATCAATCTCCACAGCTGAGAGCTATGGAAGGATTTCCACAATACCATCCCCGCCAATATCAGCCACAACAACAAAGGCCTAGACAACCTCCTCAGCAAAACCAACATCAACGACTTTTTGCTCTCGATCAGAAAAATGTTGATAAGAACCAAGGAAATTTGGCAGGTATGGGTCAACTGAGAGGAGTACCTATTATCATTTTATTTGATACTGGTGCATCGCATTCTTTCATATCAAACCCTTGCGTAGATACTCTTGAGCTAGACGTAGAAAGAGCTAGTCAAGAATTAAGGGTAACCACACCAATAGGGAAAGTTGCCACAGTTACTCATGTTTGTTCTAATCTGAACTTTGAATTAGGATCCCTTAAGCTGAAAGCTAAAACATTGAACCTAATGCTTATGTGGGATGTAGATATCATCTTAGGAATGGATTGGCTTGTAGAGAATTTTGCTACGATACGATGTCAAGATAGGCAGATCATGTTCCATCGACCGGGAACAGAACCAACCAGTTTCTACGGCATCGAGATAAGGAAGGTGAAGAAGACGTCGATCATTTCAGCAATTCAAGCGGAGAAGCTACTAAAGAAGAAAGGAGCAGAAGCATATGTTGTCTATCTAAATTCAGAGGTCAAACAAGAAAAGAACATTGATGACATAGCAGTAGTTCGAGAATACAAGGACGTTTTCCCAGAAGTTTTACCAGGACTACCACCTAATAGACCATTAGACTTTACCATCGACCTCGAACCAGGATCAGCTCCAATATCTAAAGCTCCATACAGAATGGGTCCAAAAGAGTTGCAAGAACTGAAAATTCAGTTGCAAGAATTACTCGATTTAGGATTCATTAGAACAAGTGTTTCTCCCTGGGGAGCGCCGATCTTATTTGTCAAGAAGAAAGACGGAAGCTTGAGGATGTGTATCGACTACCGCGAGTTGAACAAGTTGACATTGAAGAACAAATATCCTTTGCCAAGGATAGACGATTTGTTCGATCAACTCAAGGGAATTGGTATTTTCTCAAAGATAGATTTGAGATCTGGTTATCATCAACTGAAGATTCGTCAAGAGGATATACCAAAGACTGCATTCCGAACAAGATATGGTCATTATGAATTTCTAGTAATGCCATTCGGATTAACCAACGCACCAGCAGTATTCATGGATCTCATGAATCGAGTTTTCCATGAGTATTTAGATAAGTTCGTTTTAGTGTTCATAGATGATATTCTTATCTACTCCAAAAATGAACAAGAGCATGAAGAGCATCTCAGAGTAGTCTTGGGAAGACTCAGAGAAGAGAAATTATATGCTAAATTCAGCAAATGTGAATTTTGGCTTGATCAAGTGAATTTCTTAGGGCACATTGTCTCATCTGAAGGAATCAAGGTCGACCCAGCAAAAGTACAAACAGTACAAGAATGGAGATCGCCAACTACACCTCACGAGATTCGAAGTTTCTTAGGTTTAGCAGGCTATTATCGAAGATTCATTGAGGGATTCTCTAAGATAGCAAAACCTATGACTCGACTACTCAAGAAGGATTCAAAATTCAAGTGGACAGATGAATGTGAGGATAATTTCCAAGAGCTTAAGAAGAGGTTAACCACTGCTCCAGTGTTAGCAGTCCCAGAAGCTGGAAAAGATTACATCATCTACACCGATGCATCAAAGAACGGCTTAGGTTGTGTATTGATGCAAGAGGGAAAGGTCATTGCTTATGCCTCAAGGCAGCTTAAGCCAAATGAGTTGAACTACCCCACTCATGATTTGGAATTAGCAGCAGTAGTGCATGCGTTGAAAATTTGGAGACACCATCTCTATGGAGCTAGATGTGAAATTTTCACCGATCATAAGAGTCTTAAATATTTTTTCGAGCAGAAAGAACTGAATATGAGACAGAGAAGATGGCTCGAACTAGTAAAAGACTATGACTGCAAGATTCACTATCACCCAGGAAAAGCAAATGTAGTTGCAGATGCTTTAAGCAGAAAAGGAAGACCCGAGTTAGGATTTCTTCTTACTGAGGAGAATGAACTTATGAGGGAATTCGAGAAATTGAAGATAGAAGTGGTTGTACCACCAGACACAACAGCACAAGTGATTGTTGCATTAGTGATAACTCCGGATTTGAGATCTAGAGTTGTTACTGCCCAAAGAGGAGATGAGAAGTTAGAAAAACTTCGATTGAGGATTCGAAATGAACAAATTGAAGGTTACAAGGAAACATCAGATAATGCACTTTTGTTCAAAGACCGAATTTGTGTACCAAATAGAAAAGAGCTAAGGAGTGAGATCATGAGTGAAGCTCACGATACTCCTTACACTGCTCACCCGGGAAGCACCAAAATGTACCAAGATTTAAAACAAAAAATTTTGGTGGGAAGGAATGAAACGAGATGTAGCTTCATTTGTAGAACGATGCTTAGCATGTCAACAAGTGAAAGCCTTACATCAACGACCTTATGGGAAGCTACAACCTTTAGATATTCCTGAATGGAAATGGGACCACATCACCATGGACTTTGTAACGGGGTTACCTAAGTCTAAAAGAGGAAACACTGCAATATGGGTAATTGTAGACAGATTGACAAAGTGTGCTCACTTTATACCAATTCCGATTACCTATGGATCTAACAAGTTAGCTCAGTTGTATGTCCGTGAGATTATACGCTTACACGGAGTACCAATAACGATTACGTCAGATAGAGATTCCAAGTTCACCTCCCGTTTTTGGAGAAGTTTGCAAGAAGAATTGGGTACTAAATTAAATTTTAGTACAGCTTTTCATCCACAGACAGATGGACAATCAGAGAGAACTATTCAGATTTTGGAAGACATGGTTAGAACCGTCGTGCTAGATAGAGGTGACCATTGGGAACAGATTCTGCCGCTTATCGAATTCGCTTATAACAACAGTTATCAATCGACAATCGGTAGAGCACCATATGAAGCCCTCTATGGTAGAAAGTGTCGATCACCACTTTACTGGGATGAAGTAGGTGAAAGAAAAATACTAGGACCTGAGACTGTAGAAGAAATGATTGAAATAGTTCGGCAGATTAGACAACGGATCAAGGAAGCACAAGATCGCCAAAAGTCTTATGCCGATACAAGAAGAACAGAATTACAATTCGAGATAGGAGATAAAGTTTTCTTGAAGGTTTCACCATCAAGAGGAGTCCATCGATTCGGAGTAGAAGGAAAACTGAAGCCTAGATATATAGGACCTTTTGAGATTCTTGACAGAATAGGTGCAGTCGCTTACAAACTAGCGTTACCGCCAAGTGTGGGCAATGCTCACAACGTATTTCACATCTCCCAACTACGCAAATACGTATTTGATCCTAAACATGTTATACACCAAGAGCAAGTTACTCTCGAGCCTGACCTACGCTACGAAGAAAGACCCGAAGCGATATTGGATACAAAAATCCAACAGCTACGAACTAAATCGATCACTCTGGTCAAGGTTCTATGGAGACATCATGGGCAAGAAGAAGCGACGTGGGAACTTGAAGCAAAGATGAAAGAGAAGTACCCGGAGCTTTTTAATGAGGTAATCAAATTTCGGGACGAAATTTCTTTAAGGGTGAGAGGATGTAACACCCCGTATTTTTATTAGCTTAAATATCTCAATTAGAGGTATTTAAATATAGTCAGTATTTATAAATCTTCTATAATTCTGAGATTTATAAATAGGATAATAAATTAGAGAATTAGTTTACTAAAATAACGCATTATCCTCGTTCCGCTCGATTTCGTCTTATGATTAAATAAATAAATGGAATATGTATAGTTATGTATATAATCGATCAAGTGTGATTAGTTAAGGAAATGTATATTTATATAGGTGAGCTACGTATGGTTAGTTGATAATTTAAGAAGAAATAAAAGAAACGTGTATATACATAAAAGGGGAGCATGAGTTAAACTGTGAGCTTATAATTATCCCCTACAACAAATAATATCTAGATTTTTGATTTGTGATTTCTTATTAAATAATTTCTTTTATTATTTTATCACCCCAAAATTCCTTCATAAAGGCTCCCATTTCTAGTTCTACGCACAACACCAATTCTCAGAATATTCTTTCTTCCTTCGTTCCATTCACCTGCGTTTTTCTTTCAAGATTTATAGATGATGGCTGCGTTTTAATTCCAAAGCTTCAATTAAGGTAAGGTTGATCATCACTATTCTTTTTAGTTCAAGAACACCATAAAAACCATATCTATTTTTTTTTTATCCAACCCACTTCCATGAATCTTTTGAGGATGATCCTTGATTGTGTTGTTTTTGCTAGGGATTATTTATACCATCAATTCAATCCAAACTCTAGCTTTGATTTTGTTCATAATCAATCCAACCCTATATTTTCTAGAGAGAGAAAAGATGTAGAATTTGGAGATTTTTTGAATCTAGATTTTCTCTTATGAAATTTTTTTTGAGTATTGTCTCGTGAGTATGATTAAAAGCTTGAAATGATTTTCTATAATTTTTAGAAGTTTTTTTTTATTTATTTAATTTTATTTATTCAATTGTTGATGATCACTTTTAAACAGTGGGTTAAAGAAAAGGAGCAAGCTGAAAATTTTCATGATTTCCTTCTCTTTTGATTGATGATCGCAGTTTGGTCCCTAAGCTTTGTAGATGGTGTTGGTGATTTTATCAATTATTTTTGTTCTTAAAAGAAAAAGGAAAAGGGACGAACTAGCACAAGAAATTGCATTCTCTTCCATTCATTTGTTTTTAAAGGAAGAAGAAGAATTGAAAGGAACGAAAATAAATTTGCAAAGAATTATTTATTATTAATTGTTTTATCTTTCTTTCATTAACTTTACTAATGGAATCTGTGTAGAAGCTTTGCATCATGGATCGATGTTTATTTATGGTAAAATTAGTTAGAAGTCAAGTGAAAATGATTTCAGGGGTTAAATTCATTTCTCGTATTTTTGATTTGCAGATGGGTTAATGTTGGAACAAGTCAATTTTTTTTTCTCTATTCAAAATTGTTCATAATCGAACTCAGTTCAAGCTTTGAGTTTGGTTTTGGTTAATTTCCTTAATGGCTATTACTTTTATAAAATAAAAGATATAGAGATTAAAGCTACTGCATGACTTTTTACCCAAAACTTTGTTTTATTAAATTAATTTCTTTTGGATATATATACGAATATTAGTTATGCTCTGATTTTTATTATTAGCCTTTGAACTATTGATTGTTCACAGTATTTGAGAAATTAATTTTTGCTTACTCACCACCGATGCATTAATAATTATCTTTGGGCTAGAGTTAAAAGTCCAAAGGTTACAGTATATTGAATTTAATTTACTACTTGATCCCATAAAATATACACATGTATATTGATATATGATTATGCTAAATGTGTATTATATATATACATATAATTGAGGAGATAGTATAAATTCAAAGATATATATTATTTATTTAGAGGCAGAAAGTATCAAGAATAGGAATTAATATTCCTTTACTAGAACTCTTACAGAAAGCAACTAGTTAGATAGTCATCTATCTTCTATCTCCTTCTCGTTTATATTTACTTATACAAATCTTCGTACCAACGAACCAATGAAGGTACGAGCGGGAAGTGATCGAGAAGGGCGACTTGAAGAGAGCTAATAAACTAACCAAACAGAGACAGGTGGACTTTCTATCAAATAAAATGTTTGATGAAAATGATATATGAGATATATCTTATTCTATGATTATGAAGAATTGACTTGCCTTTGTTTTATGAGTTTTGTATGATACCAACTGCATAGTTATGACGAATTCGGTTCTGCGCAAGGCAGAATTATGTGTACACCCGTGGTTGTGAGTCGTTTAGCGTGTCGACCGATCACTGTGTTTGAGAGGGAGGCCTCCTTCTCGACACCAGTTACTATGTGAAGTGTAGCTCTGGTTCATACTTATGATATCTATTGTCGACATTTATACTGAAATTATAAAATGTTTTAGCATGCTCGAGTTGATTTCAAAGTAATACTCGGGATATGTTTCTTCATGGCAAGTTCAATATATAGCTCTATCGAGCACTTTAAAATCATTTTGGCATGTGTCACACTGAGTAGTTGTACTCAGCCCTGTATATTATTTCTAAAATGTGCAGGTTAAGCTTGGTGATGAGATGGAGGTGTGCTAAGTGGCTTGTTGTTAATAAATAATGTACAGCTTGGTTCAAGTTAAGTTTATATGTCTGCATACATGTAAACTAATCCTGTGTTTGTCCGCTGCAACACCTCTTTGATATACTTTTGAATTCAACCTTTAGTATGTGGTTTGTTTCCACTGAATACTATATAATCCACCTGTACTCTTGAATAAATTGGTTCTTAAGTTATCTTTTATATCGAGCTTATGATTTAACTAAGTAACTTGTATTCTTGATTCTAAAGTTACTAGCATGCTTAACATACTTTGATCATTGATTCTATTATTCTACTTGATTATGGGATTATTGAATAATCAAGTTATATAAGCTTAAGATCCAATCATGTTTCTCTTTATCACTGATATGATTTGCCAGCGTAACCACCCCGGCTTAGGATATTATTGTGTTCCCTAATGACGGGGCGTTACAAAAATATTATTCCCTCCGTCCCATTGAACAAGGGACACTTTCCAAATCGAAATCGAGATGTCCCATTGAACAAGGGACATTTTCTTTTGGACAACAATTAACCCACAAAACAACTTTACTTCCTCTTTTCCCTTCAGTTTTATTGGTTATCGTGCATAAAGTTCCGTCCATATTCAATGGGACAGAGGGAGTATATTCACAAAACTCTAAAATCAGTGCAACCAAATATTGGGTCCAAAAATCATAAATAGATGGAGTATATAACAACAAAATAGATTTCTATCCTTATATGCAATTATGTAGAATTTTCATCATTATTTTTCTAATTGAGTTGAGGAAATTTTATGAATTTTCAACAAAATAAGAAAACATAGCAAGTACTGTACAATATAAAAATGGAGAGTTTCGTTGGTATAATAATATGTAAGAAAAATTACATGCTGAGATTACTCAAAAAATTGGATCCAAAAAGGATATAAATAGGTACCTCGTTGCATAAATCATAACATGCTGAGATCCCTGATCCAATTCCTAGTAACATCATTCATTATAACAGTTCAAGAATCGCAGCAGAAACTACACAATGCATCAACTAACACAACTACAAAACACATTAAATAACATACATCCCAACTACCAACTAAAAGAACTCGAAATCCAGAAATTTCCCACCAGATTTCGGATCAGTTCCCACAACTCTTTTGCTAGCATTCCCCACACTGGCCAAATCCACTTGCCCCAATTTCGCCGGAAACTCGGCCTCGACCGGTCTCGGCACCTCCGGTGGTGTGCTACACCGGATCAGGGCCCAATTCACGCCTTCGAAGAAGGCATGCTGTTTTATCTCCGTAGCTCCTCTCTTCACGCCAAGCCGATTTTGTGGCTCCTTCACAAGTAATCCGCGGATTAGGTCCCGACTAGCATAGCTCGTTGCTGGGGATTCTGGGAACTTCAGCTGCTGCCCTACTACATTAAAGAGCGTAGCGCGGTTTCCAGAACCCTTAAATGGGGTTTTACCGTAGAGAAGTTCGTATAAGAAGATACCGAAAGTCCACCAATCCACTGCACTTCCATGGCCTTCGCCTTTGATTATTTCAGGAGCCAAGTATTCGTGGGTGCCCACGAAAGACATGGATCGAGCTGCAGTTGGTTCGGCGAGTAGCTCGGGCAGGGCACCAGATGCCATTATCGAGGTTTCGGTTCTTGATTTTCCGGACTTTTTCTTGCTTTTTTGAGGGAAGATTCGAGGGAGGAAGCATGTGGGCTGGATGCATGAGGATGTTGGTTCGATGCATGCTGGCTGGACGCAGAATCCGGATCCTCAGTCGGAATTTAATGCGGAAGTTCGGATTAGGGTTGGGGAAACGACGCATCTGAGGGAGAGGTCGAAATCAGAAAGCATAATGTGACCATCGTCACGAACTAGAACATTTTCGGGTTTCAGATCTCTGTAAACTACTCCCAGCATGTGAAGGTATTCTAGAGCCAACAAAACTTCTGCTGCGTAGAACCTGATTACATTGCACGGACCGTTATGAGAAGGGAAAATATGTGAAAACAAGATTTCTAACATAATGCAGTTAAAAAAGAAGGTTACTCCTTTAAAAAAAAAAAAAAAAAAAAAAAAAAAAAAAAAAAAAAGAGAGAGAGAGAGAGAGAGGATTGCTGAATAAAAGGAAATCCAGGGATAGCATCTCACATGTTTTGAGATAATAAGTAAGATTTAATCATTGCAAAGAGAACCATGATGTTTGTACATAATCCTATAATTTTATTTTTGTGAACTCAGCCTCAAAGTTCAATAGTCATTAAATATTAGTCCAGACTAGAACATACTGGCACATACTCAATTATACTAAATCAAAACTTGCTCATCTGGGTAAGTTTTACTCAACCCTGATTCAGCTGAGATGTTACTTTTAATATAGAAACTACAGATGATCAATAGCATTAGTCTAAATATACGTCGTGGAACAAGACTCGAACAACCATCCTTTTGGATCTAGAAAACTAAGTTCTGACATTTTAGACTCTCCTATAAAAGAACAAAGAGAATTATGATTCATATCATATAGTAATATACAGAGCCTGCAATACCAATCTCTGGAAAATTCTACACTAAGCAAGAAATCTACGTACATTCCAACTAGTTGAGTTCTTACAGACTTACACATAGCCGTGTAATCAGCAAGAGTGATGTCATTTGCTAGAGAAGAAAAGACCAAGTAGTTACACTAGAATTTTGTCCATGCTTATAACAAGGAACAAAAGCCAACCCTCACAAATTTAGCCATGAAAAAGAATGTGCTAAGAATGAAGAGATAGGCTGCTTCAATGAGGGAGAGAACTCAATGAAGCACCGGGAAATCAGATATGAGATGTGATACACAACATCTCCAAATTCACATATATATAGCAGAGCTCAGAATAGGTGAACTCCCAAGAAAATTTATCGTGAAAAGGAGTTATGTTATATGCCAAGAAATTGACATAAACTGTTTTGTAGTGATATTAAAAGAACAAAGTGCATACCTTGTAGCATATTCTGAAAAATGTTTTCCCGGTTGACGCTGCCTCAGGGTATGCAGGTCTCCTCCAGGACAATATTCCATAACCAAACAACAAAATCTGTCAGTCTCAAAATGAGTGTACAAAGTTGGCAAGAATGGATGATCCAGCAACTGCAATATTTCTCTTTCAGTCTGTGCCCTATTCAACTTGTTCCTGCTAGCAAGGGATGCCTTATCCATCACCTTCATTGCAAAAAAACAACGAGTCGAACTCAGCTCCGATAGATACACACTCCCAATATCCCCACACCCAAGTCTCCTCAGCAACTTGAAATGACTCATGCCTAAAATCCCATCACGTGCTCGAATGTGAAGTATAGCCTTCCATCTCGGATCATTCCCTTTATGAGGCTTATTTGCACTGCCAGTGATGTTACTCCAGTTGCTGTCATCACTAAGCCCACTGCTATCACTAGCACGACTAAGGCTCGTTTTGGTACTCTCAAGAGAATCCCCAGGAATGCTCCCTTTCGTACTTGTGTAGTTTCTATCCACACTTATCATTCCATCACTCACTATCCCATCACTTCTATAAGTACTGGCACAGCTATTAGCTATGCTCATGGCTCTAGCTACACCAACACTATCGATGCTACTGTGTGGACTCACGTTCCCACTTGGAGGTAACGAAGCATCCCATATACATTCCTTTTCATCGGATTCTGGGAGAGGGCTCGCTTCAGTGTTTTGTGAGGGACGAGAGGCAGCAAATGGGGATGAGATGGAAGCTAGGGTATTCTGCTCTTCAACCAAACTCTCAGCAGGTGACAATGGTGGGCACTGTTTGATGCTCGGTGGTAAACACAGTGAAATATCTTCGAGAAAGGGGCCCTTTTTAGAAAAGCTTTTAGCTAAGGACTTCCCATCACTGTTGTTTCTGTTGATTGGCATATATACCGGCCTCATCATGTCCATGTCTACAGGTTCTGGAGGATGAGTCACGCCATGAAACGACGTAGAGCCTGGTTCTTCAAATGAATCATCGCTTAGTTTGAATGAAAGAACATCAGGCATCAGTTCTTCATCATCATCATCCTCCTGTAGAAAGCTCTTCCCTTTCCATGATTGTGGAGGAAGACGGGATTCCAATTCTCGAGGGTCGCATAACCTGGATGGTTTCGTAATCTCTTCTTTCAATAGAGATGGGAGAGTCTTTGTTGCCTTATTAGCAACAGGTAATTGCCTGGGAACTGAATGCATTTCAGGAATCCTTTCCATATTAAATCACCATGTATCATCAGAGGGATCTCTCTCTTGATTAGATTAGATCACTGCAATTTCAAAAAAGGACAGATAAATTACAACCACACTTCAATCAAAACATTAACATATAGTATCAACCAAAAACACACCAGTGAAACAAATAAATAGAAGAAAACAGACATTCCATTTCAATAGAAACTCCAATAAAATATATACCTTCTATGGATCAGACTAATCAGAACTCATGAAATTATTGAGTGAAGATCTGGACATGAATAAAGTGAAGAACAAGACATTCCTATAACATATCCACAATAAAGCTCATAACCTTCAGAAGACTGCTATCCTGTAGCTCGTAAAGCACAAAATCTAAAATCACGAATCACAAATATCAACACCTTCATACTTGCATCATTTTTCTGGTAAAAAGCAAGCATAATATTAAAAATGAACAGAGAGAGAAAACAAGAAAGTTGATTATGGAGAGAGAAAAAGAGACTAGAGAAAAAGAGACTTCAACCGGATTCTAGCTAATATTGGGGTCACATTAGAATCCACTAATAGTTTAATTATCTTCTACGGAACCCATAAATAAATACACGAATATTTTCACAAAAACGATTGAAAAGACAAGTTCTCAAAATACCCACAACATGAAAAGACAAAGCTTTCAATTTTCAAAACATCATCCTTCTATTTTGTAGCAGGAAAAAGAAAACAGAGAGAGAACTTGAAAAGCCCACCTCAAATTTAGCAAAATGTCGCCATTTCTCTTCGAATTACCTTCTTACCACAAAACACTAATAAAAACTCACTCAAGAATGTTCTGTAGTACAATTACATATCCAAGCATCTATTAGGCATGGAACTTGAAGAAAAGGCACGAAGACAGGAAGAATTACTTTAACTTAGATTCCACGCAACAAAACCAATAAATTAGACGCAAAAATTGACATTCAAATAAAGAAACGCAAAGCAAGCAGAGCAGATTTCGTCGATGCTACAAGACTATGAATCGCTAATACCGACACGTGCAATCACGCGCGGGCTCATGTTTTTATGCACATAGTAACTCAGTAGTCCGAACAGTTCATCGCTGTAGCATCCGTACAATCGGCAGAGAATCGAACGAAGAGACATTACACAATTGAGGGAGAAAATGGGAGGCCCAGCAGTGAAGCAGAAGCAATATCCAAAAACACGCAACAATTTACCTCTGCAGCATAGAAAAATGCGAAAATTTCTAGTTGGATCAAGGCATATGGCGGACGAAACAGCAACCTCGAGCTCGAGCGACGCGGAGAATTGGCGGAAAGACGAAGAGAGGGAGAGGGAGAGAGAGAGATGGGAACGGAGGAGGGGCTGTTTCGTTCAAAGATGAGAGGGAGCAGCAGAAAAAGGAGGAGAAGAAGAATTTGGCTAAACGGGCTCGCTTTTTCTTCCGAGAGAAAGAGAGAGGGGTGTGGAAAGTGAGGTAGGAGGAGGAAAACCGAGAAATTGTGCAGCGTGGAAGAGTGATTGGTGGTAGCCGTAGCTTTTGCCTTTTTATTTTTTTGTTAATTTAAATTTAATTTTGGCTGTGTCTCTGTAATTCTTTTTTCTTTTTTTTCTTTTTTGGGGTTTGAGCGCTTTAAGTCATGTGTTCACTGTGATGACTGCTGAAACAAGGAAGACGAAGGTAGGGGGGTTTGGGTGGGGGTGGGAAATAGGATGGGTGGCCTATTGTCAAAAGACGGTGCTGCCCTTACCATTAATCATTGAGCTAATCTTCTGAATTTTTCCCCAAAAAGAAAAATGAATCTACATTTATAAGAGTATGTTTGTTATTGTTATGAAATGAGATAGTGTTCCACTCAATGCGCATATTGAAAATAATGTGTGCAATTGAATTTTATTGGAGATTCTTTTTTTTTTTTTTTTTTTTTTCTCATTGATGGCATTTTTGTACACCAATGTAGAATGCTATATTATATTATTTTAGTAAAGGGATTATTAGTAGTTTAGTGCTGTTTACACATTGATTTGTTAAATGATGAAAAAAGATTTGTTAAAAGTATTAGTGCCTAAGAGCTTTTCATTTAATTTCACAATAAATACACATAGTTTCATCATACGGATCAATAATTGTAAAATTGGCATTTATATTTTCGTTGATTTTTTATTTGACTTGAAGTATAGAGATTATTAAATTAAATAAACTCGTCGTAGTTATGAACTATTACATCCAAATTTCATGTGCAGAAATATCAATAACTCATCTACCTAGCAACTATCACATTGTTGATTCGTAGATTAGGTGGTGGTAAATAATACTCCTAGTATAATATAATTACAATTATTAAAAGGGATTAAGGGTATGTATAGGAGGGGAGAGAGGAAAAAGGAGGGCAGTAATGTCTAATTGGCGATAGTAGTGAGTGGCAGTAGCAAAAAAGGCAAGGGGTGGCGCGGGGAAATTAGAAGAGAGGTGAGTGGGGGACCACATGGCGACCGTTGGTGGCCCAGGGTGGGACCCACAGCTGCCTCCTCTTTGGGGGGAACACGTCTTTTCAGGGGGGCTACATCTACACCCCCGAGCCACGGCTCAAGCAACCGCTGCTCAGCCTCCGTCACGTCCCTCCCCTCCCTCCCTCCACTTCCACTATTTTCTATATTTTCTATGCACTACTTTTTCTTTTTTCTTACAAACCATTGCATTTTGCAATTTTACGCCCCGTCCCTATTAACAAGTTTTTTTTCTTTATCGAAAAAGGAAATTTTATTAAATTCAAGAAAACGGTATAAGAGCTACCATTACGAGAACATATAACGACTGCTCGCTATTCCAAAGATTCCATAGCCCATACATTAAAACTCATATTCTCCGCAACCACACCAACTCCAAAACCGACATTTGATCTCTTATAAAATCCTTCTAAAATCCCAATTTTTGTTGGCAAAGAACACCTCATTCCGTCACTTCCACACCACCCAAATCACACATATCCAAAGGCCACCTAGTCTTCTCCTCCATTTTTTCCCGTTAAGCAACTGTGTAAAGCAAGACAAGTTTCCCTCGACTGAACTCGTGGCTGCCCGATTTACTCCAACCCAATCAATTATCTTATTCCATAGCCAAGGGGCGTTGTCACAATCAAAAAAATAAATGGGATGCTGTTACAACAAGTTTGGGTATTATGGAAATCCATCATCAAAAAACTAAGAAACCTATTAATGATATTATACCGAGTTTCGAGATATAATATTTCTTCAATCGACGTTTATTAAATACATTTGAAATATAAGTAAAATACATTAGTGAGTTTTCAATTTCCTCGTATATATATAAATGACATATAATTTCAAACAAATACAACTTCCGACTTTTTTTTATCATCATGGAATCTGACGAAATTAGAAAAAAATCAATCTTGTATGCAAAATTATAAACAATTGTATGGAATAAAATGATAGGATGGGTGGGGGTGTTGTGGGTTCAACCTAGGACGGTCGCTTCACTTCCAGCGGCTTTTACAAATTTATAAGGAGGAGGAAAGTGGAAAGGAAAACTAGGAGGTTTATGGATTTGTGTTGTATGGATGGTTTAGAAATGGAGAAACTCATTATGGTTTTCCACATAATGAATGGAATTTCAAACGGATCGAGAAGGAGATCAAATATCGATTTTGGAATTGGTGCATTGTGAGAGGCGAGACGGTGGGAAATTTGGGATTTGCGGATTGGAATAGTAGATGCCTTAGTACTCGAGTAAGAGTTTTTTTTTCTCTCTTATGTTGTGTAGCGGCAATACATGTGCCAGTTCAATGGCAATAAAATTACTATTTTTTGGATAAAAATAAATTGTATTTACAAATAGATTTTAAAGCTCATTTGACAAAATATTTTTAAAACTCATTTGACGAAATATTACGTATTAGAGACAATTAATCCAAATAATAAAACACCCACATTTTCGTTAGAACGAAAATACCAGTATTTATTACTTCGTAGTATTTTATTATGGGAGTCCAAGATGTGATTTGTTTGGAAAATTTTGATGCTTTGTGTAACCATATTTATCCAACTACATAAGGCTCAAGATCCTAAATCAACCTAGCGAGCCTACATCACTTTGCCAACCAAGGCATTATTCACATCACTTTGCCAAAACAATGACCACTTTCTATTATTATTTTTCTTTTTTCTTTTTATCGGACAAAAAAATATATTTAGAAGATCAGTACAAGGGGTACCAACCCATATACATCAAGAATCATTCTACATTTCACTCAAGATTCTCGTGGACCGACTATTGAAACTAATACATAGTTCGACATCACCTTTCACTACGCACCATATCCAAAATCTACATTTTAATTCAACCTCAATTCTTTGACTTTTTCTTGAAATTTATATCCAACTTTTGAGAAATAAATACTTAATTCTTACAATTTTTTTTGCAAACATAATATGTACTCGTATGTACTCCCTCCGTCCCAATTCATTTGTCCTATTTGACTTTTTGACACGTATTTCCACCGAGCCGGGAAACGAGTTATAAAATATAATTTTGAAGTATTGTTTCTTTTACGAGATACTATGAGTATTGATAAGTGACTATAATATTTCAAAAATTAACAATAATTAAAAAATTTCATAATGAAAATTGAATGGTTTTAAGAATTTTGTGGACACATGACATGACAATCATTTAAATGTGCAATAGATAATGTCAAAATCAAGTTAGTACTTCCGCATGACAAATTCAGGTTAGTATTTCCTAGTTCCGCTTAGTGATTTCTTGAATTTACCATTATAAAAATTGAAGAATTTTGGATTGAAATTATTGTTTATAATTGCACAAGTTTCAAGATAATTAATCACTTCATCCAGATCGTGTTTTTTCTTCTTCTTCTTTATCTGCTATCCCAATTGGCAATGGGAAACATTGATAAATAAATGAAAAGAAGAAAACAAAATTGGATGCATGAAAAACAGTAGAAAAGGACTGAAGAAGGAAAATGAACTGTTTGAAAGAAGGAAAGAGACGTGAGAGAGTGCATGCCGATTTACAAAATTATACAAAAACACTTTGCCGCTGGTCGGAGTTTCTCCCTCTAATGTTGCCCCTACTCTTACCATCTTGTACCCATTTCACGACAATTTACCCTTCCAACTCTAATAATGTCTTCTTTTGAAAAAAAATAAAACACGAATATATCGATGAATTTATACATTAAAAACATTATAAACAGCACTTTTATTTTATTTTATTTTTTTATTGGGTGCAGAGTGTTCTGTACTTTTTTTAATATATATTTAATTATGATAAAAACTCTATTTAAATAAAACTAGTATAGCGTCAATCAAAATTCGGCGAGATCACTTTATGTCCCATGTTTTAAGTATAATATACAAATATATAATTACTATTAAATGTAGAATTTTGACAATTCATTAGAAAAAAATATGAGGGTTGAATGATATTTGAAAAAAAAAGTCAATAAAAAATAATAATATTTCTCGTTTTAGCTTCACAAATTTTAAATATCAAGTCGCTCATTATTCGCAATAATAAAAAATAAGTTAACGGGGATATCATTCATTGACTTATTTTAATTGTGACCATGCACACTCACTGCATGCCTCGCCCTTCATTTTCAAACAAATAATCATAATGTGCTTTTTTTAGGGAATTAATAATTTGTTTCAAGCACTCTAAATGCACCACAAGTTTATAATGTAGTTTTATTCGTATAATGATCTGAAATCGAATAAGATATGATGATTTAATCATTAAAAAGAAATTCAAATATAACCTATCACATTACTATATAATATTATGTATATGATAATAAAGTAGTGGATGGAAACCCTAATTGTTAGTATATCGTGGTCTAACACCACTAATTCCAACATTCAAACCTAATCTATATGTAAGTCAAACTATTGATCAGAAGAAACAAAAAGAAAAGAGAGATAAATTAAAGTAGTAATAAAGAAAGAGGACATTCAATTATGGTGATGAAGCTTTTTACTATTAATGGCCACTTTGAAATCAATAAAGAATTTGTCATGTGTGTGGGACTCCAATCCCATAAAAGCTTCAAACTTAGTGATTAAAATGATTAGCCAATTTGTTTAACCATTTAAAACCCAGATTTCAATATATTAAACAAATAAATGTTGTATATAATACTTTTTGTGGGCCTTATATGCTTTATGAAAAGTGAAGGTTTGAAAGTTTGAGATGGAGTATTGGAATTAGGGAAAGGAATTGGGCATTCAAAGTTGGCTTCTTTATGTGATTCCTTTCTCACTTGGTAATAGTGTAAGACTTCCTTTGGAGTATATATTCTTTCTCATATTTTTGTTATATGTCAACACATTTATATACACTATAAATGCCATAATCATTGATCACCTTTGTTATAGCAAAATAAGATATAATGCCATTTTACAATGTGAAACTATAATGATCCTTAAGTAACAATTAAAAGTAAGACTCTTGCTGAACAAAGAAAGGGGACTTTACCTTGTTTACCCCGAATTATTGTATATAAAATAAAAAATAAATAAATATTTTGTTTATATTAACATTTTTTTTATTCCCTTTAATGTACTGGCATTACTAGAATAAATGATTGCGATGAAAAAAATGATCCAATCTTCAACCTGTAGTCCATAGTTTGAAGCCCAATTAAAATTATTTTGGCCCATTTAGAGTGGACTATGTTTGAATGAATTTGGGCCGGACCGATTCCAGTGAGCCTAACATAGTATTCGGCACGACCCTGTTCGAAGTTTATGTGGGCCTAAATAGCAGTGGCCCGAACCGACCCGGCCCAAAACCAGATTCGGGCGGCGAGGGAGCTACATATACTCCTCCAATCCCCAATTATTCATTTTTTTCCACTTCAAAGCCTCCAGACGAAAGGAGAGCTGCGATTTCTCTCAAAACCAGTTCCTGAAGAAAGTAGCGCAGTTCCTCAAAAATCCTAGAAAAAATTGAAACTGAGAGTATTTCGAATTCGGAATTATTAATTGACGTAACAATCAATAAGCATATAATCCAAAACCCTAGGCTCTGTTTCCGGCGTCGCAATGGATCTGCGGTTCCCCTTCTCGCCGGCCGAGGTGGCGAAAGTCCGTTTCGTCCAATTCGGCATACTCAGCCCCGATGAGATCGTAATTCTCACTCATTCGATTGCTTTGAATTTTCAGTTTTCTGTTTGGGCGTGATTTTGAGTTGGAATCGGTGGGTGATATTTGCGTTGTTTCTTTTTGGCTGTGTTTGTAGAGACAAATGTCTGTTGTGCATATAGAGCACAGCGAGACGACGGAAAGAGGCAAGCCGAAGATTGGCGGTTTGAGCGACCCGCGTCTCGGCACAATTGATCGGAAGATGAAGTGTGAGACCTGTATGGCCAACATGGCTGACTGCCCCGGTCACTTCGGTCACCTTGAGCTTGCAAAACCTATGTATCATATTGGGTTCATTAAAACTGTGCTCAGTATTCTCCGCTGTGTCTGCTTCAATTGCTCCAAGATTTTGGCTGAAGCGGTATGTTACGTTGCCCCTGTAGTAAAATTGAAGCTTGTGGGCCAATCGATGGGTTCCCTTTGAGTAGTATGAACTTGCACTGTCATGTTTCACTTAAGTAATATTTTGTGTAACTATTGAATATGCAGTCATGAGGCCTGAGTAGCATACTGTGAACTTTGTTGAAGGTCATATACTATTACTAGGAGAGTAGGAGGTCAGACTTGGAGATGGTCCTTTTCTTTAATCGCAATATTCTGATTCCTTGCAAGAGCAACTGAATTATAAGACGCTTGGAGTTGAAGCTTATGCCTAGTAACATATATTGTCGGTCTCGTAGGTTCTGTAATTCTGTTAGGGATTCGATAGCTGTGTTGCTTTTCATAGTTATGCATATTGGTAGATTAGAAGCAGTTTGGGGCATCTCACCATCTGGACGCATCTGCCAAGAGTTTTTTTATTCTGTTCAAGCCTTAATGTTATTCCTCAAATAAAAGTAAAATTACTCGCAACAATGGATTTTCTAATTTCAGTTGCAACGTTTTAAGTCAATTTTTTCAATATTGTTAGGAGGAACCAAAGTTCAAGCAAGCAATGAGAATTAGAAATCCTAAGAATAGATTAAAGAAGATATTAGAAGCCTGCAAAAGCAAATCTAAGTGTGAAGGAGGTGATGAGATTGATGGGCACGGTCAAGATACTGAAGAACCTGTGAAGAAATCTAGAGGTGGATGTGGTGCTCAGCAGCCGAAGCTTACTCTAGATGGGATGAAATTGGTTGCTGATTATAAGAATCAGAAGAAGAAAAGTGATGACCAGGACCAGATGCCTGAACCCGTTGAACGGAAACAAATTCTTTCTGCTGAAAAGGTATCATATATCATAAATTGCCAAAGAACATTGATATTCAAACTCTATATTCTACCTGAATGCTGTGATAACTTGTTTGCTAATACCTGAAATCTATACTTTCGTTTTGTTTCAGGTGCTTAGTATACTGAAGAGAATTACTGATGAAGATTGTACGACGTTGGGCTTGAATCCCCAGTTTGCTCGCCCTGACTGGATGATTCTTCAAGTTCTTCCAATTCCTCCTCCGCCAGTTAGGCCATCTGTAATGATGGATACCTCTTCTAGGAGTGAGGCATGACTTCTCCTTTTTTATCTCTACAGTTCCAAAGGACTTAGATTACACTAAATTTAGCATTCCTATTGGTCAAATGAGTATGTCAGGCTCTGTTCAATGAAAATCTCTTGTTGCCAGTAGAATCTAATTTTTCAATCTATCAATGCAGGATGATTTGACTCATCAACTGGCCATGATCATTAGGCACAATGAGAACTTAAAGAGGCAGGAGCGGAATGGGGCTCCTGCACACATCATCTCAGAGTTTGCACAGTTGCTGCAGTTCCATGTGGCTACATACTTTGACAACGATTTACCAGGACAACCAAGAGTAAGGCTTTTTTTTCTATTTCAATACATTGAGTGCAGTTCCTAGAACTTCATTTATCTAACAAGTGACTTATCTTGTGTTCTTCAGGCTACTCAACGATCTGGTAGACCCATTAAATCAATATGCAGTAGGCTCAAGGCAAAGGAAGGTCGGATTAGAGGAAACTTGATGGGGAAGCGAGTAGATTTTTCCGCTCGGACTGTGATCACACCCGACCCAACTATCAACATTGACCAATTGGGTGTCCCATGGAGTATTGCCTTGAACCTTACATACCCTGAAACAGTAACTCCATATAACATCGAAAGGTAGGCTCTCATATCATCCCACATTTCTTGATATTTATTCCTCTGTGCAATTTTGTAACTGGATCTTGACCTTGATAACAGATTGAAGGAGCTAGTGGAGTATGGTCCTCATCCTCCCCCTGGTAAAACTGGTGCAAAATATATTATTAGGGATGATGGGCAGAGGCTTGATCTCCGGTACTTGAAAAAGAGCAGTGATCAGCATTTGGAACTTGGATATAAGGTAAGATTCCGGCTGTATAAAAGAGCACGATCAAGCGTGTTTTTATGCATCTCATTCTTGTCATTTGATGGTACAGGTTGAGCGACATTTGAATGATGGTGACTTTGTCCTGTTCAATCGGCAACCGAGTCTCCATAAAATGTCCATAATGGGCCATAGAATCAAAATAATGCCATATTCAACGTTTCGCTTAAATTTGTCGGTTACCTCACCCTACAATGCTGATTTTGATGGAGATGAAATGAATATGCATGTGCCCCAGTCATTTGAAACTAGAGCCGAAGTGCTTGAACTGATGATGGTTCCAAAATGCATCGTGTCACCGCAGGCAAATCGACCTGTAATGGGAATTGTGCAGGATACACTATTAGGATGTCGTAAGATTACGAAGAGAGATACATTTATTGATAAGGTCACATCTGATTTCTTTATGTTGATTTAATTTTTAGGAAAGTGTCTGCTTCTATTCTGAAATCACTCTCCATACTGTGTGCAGGATGTTTTCATGAACATCCTTATGTGGTGGGAGGATTTTGACGGGAAAGTACCCGCTCCAACAATATTGAAACCGAAGCCTCTTTGGACTGGAAAACAAGTATTTAATTTGATCATACCAAGGCAGATTAATTTATTGAGGTATTCAGCATGGCATCAAGAAGGTGAAAAAGGATTTATTACTCCTGGGGATACTCAAGTGCGGATAGAAAAAGGGGAGTTACTTTCGGGCACCCTATGCAAGAAAACACTTGGGTCATCTAGTGGAAGTCTCATACATGTTATTTGGTATGTTCTTTTGAGACTATGCTGTGCGTTTTCTGCATTTTGCGGGTTTTGAAAGTGCAACTATTGTTTTCCATAAAATTCCCACCCAATTTAAAATTATGAATTGGGGGCCGTCACAGCTCAGGTACCTGAATATTTAGATAGCAAAACGTAATAAGATGAAATTTGTGTTAGATGGATTTTCTCTATGTATTTTATTGGATCTCAAATTTAATGGAAATAGCTTAACTTTCACTTTCTTAGGCTTAAGGATTCTTGTTATGTCAAAATGATCCGTTGCACTTGAATCTAAGGAGTGATAGAGTTAAGGCAGTTTGAGAAAGAAAAACTAGAATGTACAGAAAAGAAACTCATCAAACTAGGCCAAAGAAAAATTCATGCTGGTGTTTTATTCCATCTCGCAATATATTTTACAAAAACATGTTGCTTGAATTATTGATGAAATCTCCTTTTCTCTTTTCAACTCCAAAAATAGTATTTCTCTTTGTGGCACCGAAATGGATGCTTCTCATTTATGCTTGGCGCATTTAAAATGTGTATCTATAAGGTTTATGATGCCAGTGGTTGAACTGTGGTCCCATAACTTGATTCAGACTTTGGTTGAAACAAGGAGTCATAAGAATGACTTTGAAAGTTCTGCATGAAAGCCCATGAAGATTCTTTATTGTTATTTCTGTATTAATAAAGTATATTGGTCTCAGGGAAGAGGTTGGTCCTGATGCAGCTCGTAAATTTTTGGGACATACACAGTGGCTCGTCAATTATTGGCTTTTGCAGAATGCATTTAGCATGGGAATTGGTGATACCATTGCTGATCATGATACAATGACAAAGATCTCTGAGACTATCAACAAAGCTAAGAACGAGGTGAATGAACTTATCAGGGCTGCACAAGAAAAGCAATTGGAGGCTGAGCCAGGACGAACGATGATGGAATCTTTTGAGAACAGAGTGAATCAGGTGTTGAATAAGGCTCGTGATGATGCTGGAAGCAGTGCCCAGAAGAGCTTGGCAGAAAGCAACAACCTCAAAGCTATGGTCACTGCAGGATCTAAGGGAAGTTTCATCAATATATCTCAGATGACTGCATGTGTGGGCCAGCAGAATGTTGAAGGCAAGCGAATTCCGTTTGGTTTTGTGGATCGCACACTCCCTCACTTCACCAAAGATGATTATGGTCCTGAGAGCCGTGGTTTTGTGGAGAACTCATATCTTCGAGGATTGTCTCCTCAAGAGTTCTTCTTCCATGCCATGGGTGGTAGGGAAGGTCTTATTGATACTGCAGTGAAAACTTCTGAGACTGGATATATTCAGAGGCGATTGGTGAAGGCTATGGAAGATATCATGGTTAAGTATGATGGGACAGTTAGGAATTCCTTAGGTGATGTGATTCAGTTTCTGTATGGGGAAGATGGTATGGATGCAGTTTGGATTGAATCACAGCCTCTGGAGTCTCTGAAATTAAAGAGAATGGATTTCAATGATATGTACAAATATGAGATTGATCAGCCTAACTGGAACCCAAATTACATGTTGCCTGAAGCTGTGGAAGATTTGAAAACGATTCGTGAAATTCGCAGTGTGTTTGATGCAGAGGTTCAGAAACTTGAAGCTGATAGGTTTCAACTCGGAACAGAGATTGCCACCACGGGTGACAATTCATGGCCCCTACCTGTCAACATCAAGAGGCTTGTTTTAAATGCACAAAAGACCTTTAGAGTTGATTTCCGAAGACCTTCGGATATGCATCCAATGGAGATTGTAGAAGCTGTTGATAAGTTGCAAGAAAGGCTTAAGGTGGTTGTTGGTGATGATTATCTGAGTTTGGAAGCACAGAAGAATGCAACTCTTTTCTTCAATATATTGCTTCGCAGTGCTTTAGCAAGTAAAAGGGTTTTAAAGGAGTACAGACTTACCCGTGAGGCTTTTGATTGGGTTGTTGGTGAGATAGAATCTCGTTTTCTTCAGTCACTTGTTGCAGCTGGGGAAATGATAGGATGTGTTGCTGCACAATCTATTGGTGAGCCGGCTACACAGATGACTCTCAATACATTCCACTATGCTGGTGTGAGTGCGAAGAATGTTACTTTAGGTGTACCAAGGTTGAGGGAGATTATCAATGTTGCTAAGAAAATTAAAACGCCCTCACTCTCAGTATTCTTGAAGTCTGGTGTTAGCAAAACCAAGGAGAAGGCCAAAAATGTCCAGTGCGCTCTAGAGTATACTACTTTGCGGAGTGTAACACAGGCAACAGAGGTATGGTACGATCCAGATCCTATGAGCACTATTATTGAGGAAGATGTCGAGTTTGTGAAGTCCTATTATGAGATGCCGGATGAAGAGATTGACCCAGACAAGATCTCTCCGTGGTTGCTTCGCATAGAGCTAAACCGAGAAATGATGGTGGATAAGAAACTCAGCATGGCTGATATAGCAGAGAAGATTAATCTTGAATTTGACGATGATCTGACCTGTATATTCAATGATGATAATGCTGAAAAGCTGATTCTTCGTATTCGTATCATGAATGATGAAGCCCCCAAGGGCGAGATGAATGATGAATCGTCTGAGGATGATGTCTTCCTCAAAAAGATTGAGGGTAACATGCTCACGGAAATGGCTCTTCGAGGCATACCTGATATCAATAAGGTTTTCATAAAGAATGGCAAGGTGAATAAGTTTGATGAAAATGAAGGGTTCAAGGCGGAGAATGAGTGGATGCTCGACACAGAAGGTGTTAACCTTTTAGCTGTAATTTGCCATGAAGATGTAGATGCAAGGAGGACAACAAGCAATCACTTGATTGAAGTCATTGAAGTCCTTGGAATCGAGGCAGTACGCAAGGCCTTGCTCGATGAGCTGCGTGTTGTCATATCATTTGATGGCTCATATGTGAACTACAGACATTTAGCAATATTGTGTGATACAATGACATATCGTGGTCACTTGATGGCCATCACTCGTCATGGAATTAATCGCAATGATACTGGTCCCATGATGAGATGCTCCTTTGAAGAAACAGTTGACATTCTACTTGATGCTGCTGTATATGCAGAAACAGATTACCTGAGGGGTGTCACTGAGAATATCATGTTAGGTCAACTTGCACCTATTGGAACAGGTGATTGTGCCTTGTATATGAACGAGGAGATGCTAAAACAAGCTATTGAGATTCCCCTGCCTAGTTATATGGAAGGTGGACTAGAGTTTGGCATGACCCCTGGACGCTCACCAATGGGGACCCCGTATCATGATGGCATGATGTCACCCAATTACATGCTGAGCCCAAATCTTCGATTATCTCCTGTTTCAGATGCTCAGTTTTCACCATACGTTGGTGGAGTGGCGTTTTCTCCTACGTCATCTCCAGGGTACAGCCCTTCATCTCCTGGATACAGTCCATCATCTCCTGGATATAGTCCTACCTCACCTGGGTACAGTCCTACTTCCCCTGGCTACAGCCCTACTTCCCCTACCTATAGTCCTAGTTCTCCTGGATATAGCCCTACGAGCCCTGCATATTCTCCCACCAGTCCATCTTATTCACCAACTTCCCCTTCCTACAGCCCAACATCTCCTAGCTATAGCCCAACATCTCCAAGCTACAGCCCAACTTCCCCTAGCTACAGCCCAACTTCCCCAGCATACAGCCCTACTTCTCCTGCTTACAGCCCAACGTCTCCGGCTTACAGCCCCACTTCTCCTTCTTACAGCCCCACCTCGCCTTCTTACAGCCCCACCTCGCCCTCTTACAGCCCGACTTCACCATCTTACAGCCCTACATCTCCATCATACAGCCCTACCTCTCCATCATATAGCCCAACCTCTCCATCATACAGCCCAACCTCACCTGCCTACAGCCCAACTTCACCTGGTTATAGTCCCACCTCACCAAGTTACAGTCCCACCTCACAAAGTTACAATCCTTCAGCAAGGTATAGTCCTTCTCAAGCATACTCACCAACAAGTCCCAAGATCACTCCTTCCAGTCCATACAGTCCATCCTCTCCAAGTTACAGGTAATTTTTGCTTACTGATGAAAACTGGGCAAAATAAATGCATGAGACGTATGGTTCACATGGGATGCTGGATAACATGTCACTAGGAAAGCAATGCGATTATTTTTTAGTGGAATGGTGAATTTCCCTTGGAAGATTAATGACAGTCATTGCATAATTGTTTATTCAATCTTGTGGGATCAAGGGGGAATGATTAAAAGTTAATTAAAATGTTTGATTTGATTGACGATGCTGCTGCATTTCGTCCTCTCTTATTTCCTTGAGATTAGGATATGTTGTGAACCATAGGAAATCTCTTTCAAATGCTACCTTGTTTACTGTGCAATTTGATGCGTGGCTTGACATATTATTTACTGTGGTTTTGCAGCCCAACATCACCTACATATTCTCCTTCTAGTCCAAGTTATAGTCCAAGCAGGTATGTCACAGTGGCTTATTTTGCTTTCTCTATCTGGTTTTTACCATAGCTTCCCATGTCTGATCTACTTCATGTGGCTCAGTGTACCTTGTGCTCCGCATTTGATTGCTGGTTTAGTGACATGCCTAGTGTAAATGAAACTATAAAATGAAAGTCGGAATATGATTTGTTGTACAGGACACCCTAACCCAATTATTCAATCAGGTAATATCCAGTCATGGCACTAAATGTAAAACTAAAAGAGATCCAATTTGGCTCCCAACGTAAATCACCAAGTGTATCATTACATGAATAAATCCCCTTCATTTAGACGTTGGCAACCCTGTTAGTTTGTAATTGTATCATTATATGGACGATGGGTCTTATTACTGTTCTGGTTATTAAATGATTTGTAAGAGTCTTAGTGCTCGTTTGGTTCAAGTTGAGAAACGGAAAGAGAATGGAATTAAGTCAAGTAAGGGAATGGAAACAATAAAGGTTACTTTTATTGAATGTTTGGTTCATTGATGGAAATGAATCCCTTGTGAGGGGGGATTCCCTTACTCTTGTTTCCCCTCCTCCTTGAGAGGTAACAATATGGTGGATTGGGTTACCCCCAAGTAAGGGTAATGGATAACATATTACTCAAACCAAACAACAAGTAATGAAAATCTCTTAATTGTTTCCCTTTCCTTACCCAAAAATGAGTGAACCAAACGAGGGCTTAATGTTATACATCTTTTTCCCTCAACATATTATTACTGTCATTTGAACATTGTTAGTATACTTTAGCACTTCTCATTTGGCTCAGTGCTTCTGGTAAATACTGTTGCCCCAATTATCAGTCTGTATCTCAAGATTGTTTACCACATGAACTTTCCAGCTAACTAGTGAAATATTATTTTTCAGCCCGTACAGTTCAGGAGCAAATGCAGGCTATAGTCCAAGCTCTCCACAGTATAGGTGAGTGAAGAAGTACTCACAGTGTCAGATTTAAATTTTGCTCGAATCATAATCTGTTGTGCTCACACCATTTTTTTCTTCTTTGGCTCATCTGCAGCCCCAGTGGTGGATACTCCCCCAGTGCGCCGGGGTACTCCCCGTCATCAGCCAGCCAATTCTCTACCCAAATGGATGAGAAGGATGAGAAGAGTGTAAAGGATGATAAGGGCAGCAAGTGAAGTACATTAAGGTTCTTGACCTTGCAACTTCCTCATTTTCGGTTTTTGGAGATATTAGAACATATGAATGCCATGTTTCTGAGCTGTGGGCAATTACAAATTTACAACATCTGCGATTTGGTTACCACTATTTTTTTTTATTTTTTTTCCTTTTCTTTTTCGACAGAAGTTGTATCTCAAGTTTTCTTTTTCTCTTTTATTTTTTCCCCTTTTTTTGAGGGAATGTTGAATCTCAAATTTTATATCAAAGAGATTTGTTCTTGGTGAATCTCTTACTTTTAGTTCTTAGCTATGTGAACAGGCAACAATGAATCTAACATTTAGCTTCATCGTTTGCAGATACGTTCGTCCTAGTTTGCTGGTTCACACATATAAGCACGACCCTCGTGGTAACGAACGTGCTAATGACGTGGAAGCATTATGGTTATGATTGATCTGATAGTGAGATCTACTGTAACAAATACCTAATTTTGCCTAGTTCCTATTTGACCTGGGAAAGAACAAATGTTCCAAGTTGTAGTCTTGGAAGTGTTCATGTTGTATGAGAGCTATTGTCTGAGATTTTTATTGAGAACATTTGTCGACACATGGCAAGGGCCCACTCATTGCATAAAATTAGTAATTTCTTTTTCAGTGACGTGTGATTTATTATTTTGGGTAATAGTCCTTAAATTTAAGTTTTAACACTTGACAAATATCAATACTGGAATCTCAGGACTTTTTAGTAGGGATGTCAATCGGGCCAACCCGAGCAGGTTCGGGTCAGCCCTGTCGGGTTTCGGGTTGAATCGGGTTGAATTTTTTTCGGGCTATAAATTTTCAACCCTAATCCTAAACTTCGGGGCTCGGGCTAGCCCGTCGGGCAAAGAAGTTGACGATTTTTTTTATAATAATAATTTTATAAAAATAAATAAATCATGTTATGCCATCGAAGTTACTTTATTTCGTATTATGTTACTCCAACTTGCATAATATAATAAGTAGCTCAATGAGATGTGAAGATATTTTTCTTTTAATAATTATATTAATCATTTTTTATTATGTGGTGAAATACAAAATAAAGAAAATATTATGATGAATACAACTTATAATAAAAAATTGTAATATTTTTTACAAATATTTGAATCAAGACATAAATTTTAATATTTGAAACAAAGTAATAAAAATTAACACTTAATTAATGAAAACTTTCGAGTTATCGAGCCAACCCGCCAAGTTTTCGGGCTAGCCCTATCGGGTTTCGGGCTATTCGGTTCGGGCCATTCAGGTTGAAAATTGTTTTGGGTTATAAATATTCAACCCTAACCCGCTTTTGACTCGGGTTACTCGGGTCAACCCGCGGGTTTCGGGCTAAATTGACATCCCTACTTTTTAGTAGCTTTATAGTTGCTTTGGCCCTAAAAAAACGAAAATAAATTCAAATAAATCCTAGTCAGAATATAGGAATCTTTAAATACCACCCCATTTCCACGGTGGACTAGTGAAGAAAAAGATAAAATAAAAAGTCTAGGTTTACTAGTTACTCCTACTACACAATCGGGTCCAAAATAAGGCCCGTTTAAAAATGGAAAGAAGCCCGGCCCATTGAGATATTTATAGGATGAAAATTCTAACAGTACGCACAGTGCACACGAGCTACGTAGAACAAAGAGCAATAAATCCGCAAATTGCAGATTAACTACACACGTACGAACATATTCTCCTCACTCTCTCTCTCTCTCTACTCCTGCATTGCGGCTAGGGTTTTCACCAAAACCTACCTTCTCCTCTTTCTCTCGACGGCGCTCGCCATTTCTAGATCTCTTAGCTCTATTTTCGGTGGCAATGAGTCAACGGCGTGATTAGGGGTTTCACTCCACTAGCAATCTGAGGCCAGGGGGTTTGCTATCGGCGCTGTGGGTGAGAAATGGCGACGGCGAATCCTTTCGACTTGTTGGGGGACGATGATGCTGAGGACCCGTCGCTGTTGGTAGCTGCTCAGCAGCAGAAGATTGACCCGAAGAAAACCGCAGCTCCGTTGGCTGTGGGAAAGCAGCAGCCGCCGCAGAGTAAGGCCACCCCGCAGGCGAAGCTCCCTGTGAAGCCTCCCCCTCCGGCTCAGGCTGGTGAGAGCTCTTTTTTCTCTATATCTTTTGTTCCCTGCTATTATGTATGGCGGTGTAAGTGGGGATGGGGTCGTTGGAATAATTTGATGAATCAGGACAAAATTTTCGTTGTGTAAATAGAGAAAAAGTTGTTTAATCAAGAATTGGAACTTGGAAAACTATCGGTTTTACCACTAATATTCAGAAATTTTCCTTTCACATGCTATCGGATCAAAATTGCAGTCTTTCCTTGCAATCGGTCGCTGAATTAGATTGGTTTTGTCTCTGCGCCTTTATATTCGAATTGTAGTGTTGGAGAACTTTGTTTGTTTTATAGTTATCTGATGTTACAACTTGCACTGCTTTCGTGGAATGAGCGTAATATTCTAGTTGTGTGTGTGTGTTGTAAGAAAATTATTCATGTTAATCTTTATCCTACCTTTACTTTTGTGGACTGTGACTCCTGTTTTGTCAGGAAAAAAGAAGTTAGATACTGTCTACTGTGGACTTGGTCTGTATGTTGTTTATAAATAGTTTAACATGTCATACCAATTCTGAACTGGTTTGTTCCTAAGGGTTGGACTTGCTAATTTTTTAATCTCAGAAAAAGTAATGCATCTCATTGTTGGTTTTATATATTGGCTGTGGAATATATAAGCAGAATTTAATTGGTAACTAATGAGCTAGAAAGTTTGAAGGAGCTTGCGATAATTATTTTTAGAGTAATTGTTTACCAAAAGCAAATAGAATATATATAATATGCTAATGTTTCTGGCACTGCCACCATTCGAATCCTGTATAGAAATACATATATGTATCTTGTACATGGGCTTGATAAGAGCCTGTGCAAAATATCCTTGTTTTGATTTTGGTGTTATTGAGGATTTGTTTTCTGTTACTATTATTTAACAAAAAAATGGCTTGAATTTATTTATATCTTATCAGTTAATACTATTTGTAGCTTTATACATCACGATTTCTATTATCAATTTGGTTAAATTCTTATCCACACTCTACTGTTCGTACACTCACACAACCATTTACTTACGTTTGAGTAGTCAGAGAGTCAAAATATGAATCTGCAAGAGGTGGCCGTGGTGGAGGACGTGGCCGCGGCGGTGGGTCATACAGAGACTCACCCCAAAACAACAATTCTTATGGAAACAGGGAATTGTCTGTTGGTCAAGGTGCAGCTGATGAGTCTGATGCTGGAAAGCCTTATGAAAGGCGTGAAGGGTATGGTGGGCCTCGTGGGCCTTTCCGAGGTGGTCGCAGAGGTGGTTTCAGCAACGGAGAAGCGGGAGAAGGTGACCGTGATCGCCCTCGTAGGCCATTGGATCGCCGCAGCGGAACTGGTTATGGGTGTGCTTTTTTTCTCAGTTGGCTCGTACCCCATTTGGCAGTTTGTTTTTCTTAAGGGAAAGTTTTTGTTTGGACTCCTGCTGTTTTCTAAGTTACATTTCTGTGCAGATATGAGACAAAACGGGATGGAGCTGGCCGTGGGAACTGGGGAACTCAGGCTGATGAACTTAGCCAGTGAGTGTTTTCTTGCTGCATTCAACCTTCATACTTGACTTATATCGTGGTAAATATTATGTTTTGTGTTTTAACCTGATGTTCAAATTTTGCAGTGCTGAGGGTGTTGTTACTGAAGGTGAGAAGGTTCCGGATGTTGAGAAGCCCACTGGTGAGGATGCTCCGGCAGCAGCAACAGCAGATGGAGACAAGGACGCTTCCCAGAATGAAGTTGAAGAGAAGGAACCTGAGGATAAGGTGAAGGGATAAGACATTATTGTATATGTTTCTGCTTAGTATTGGATTTGAATTTGTGAATTACTATCAGTCCCTCGAAATCTTCGTCCTTAATTTTTACAATCTTGATGATCCTGTTCTGATATGCTTTTTCAATTTGCCATCTAGGGTTCTGGCCAGTAGTCTATCTGTAGACATATTATATTTAATTGCTTAAGCAAGACATGTTTTGACATAGCTTTGTTGGTGGCGTTCGGATCCTTTATTGCTAGTGAAAATGGAAAGTTGAGTCTTGCCATATAGAGTGTGCTATTGCCTATTGGCCAATATTGCAATTTGTCTGTTAAGCTTATAGCTCGTGTAGTTAGAAATTAGGGCAAGTCACAACACTACCTTATGGTCCTTATCTATAAATTACCTCTTATCCATTGATATCATTTAAAAGAATTCCTTGATTTGATATAGTTATTTGATTTCTAATCTTAAGGAGATGACACTGGAGGAGTATGAGAAGGTTCTGGAGGAGAAAAGGAAGGCTCTCCAGGGCCTTAAAACTGAGAGCAGCAGGAAGGTTGATGTCAAAGAGTTTGAGACCATGCAACAACTTTCCAACAAGAAAGCCGGTGATGATGTTTTCATCAAGCTGGTACTATACTTGTGCTAATAGAATGAAGTTTTACTTCTTACTCAAGTTTATTTGTAATCAATTTGTGCATTTACTAACTCAATTTTAAATGATTTACTTTGTTAGGGCTCTGAGAAGGACAAGAAGAAGGAGTTAGCTGAGAAAGAAGAAAAAGCCAAAAAGGTTTGTTTTGTATAGGATGCGTGTGTAGTTTGGCTAAGTATTTTCCTTAACCAGTTAAGTTGGTTTTGGTCATCTATATGAACCATGGAAATATATTTTCTGCTTCTACTGCAGTTTTGATGGTTCTACCTGCATTTACGATTCAAAATCTGTTATTTTATCTCTACTTATTCAAACCTAGGGCCCAAATATGGCCACAAATGAAATTGCATGCTTTCATCCAAGAAAGTTATTCCTTTACAAATTGTGAATGAGAATACAGTCAAGCAGAAAGCCAGTCTAACATATTGACTTTTGTTTTTTTGTATTTTTCAGTCTGTGAGCATCAATGAATTCCTGAAACCTGCTGATGGAGAGAAACACTACAATCCTGGTCGGGGCCGTGGACGTGGGCCCAGAGGCGGTTATAGTGGAAGCTTTGAGTCGAGCAATGCAAGGGCACCTGCCATTGAAGATCCTGGGCAGTTCCCTACCTTGGGTGGCAAATGATGAGTTGTTTTCTCGCCTTGCTCCTGCATTTTATCTTCAGATGACAACGAACCAGGTTGAGCAGGGGTATAACTGAATAATGTTATCTGTACTCAAAAAGCTGAAAGAGTTTTATGCTTAAAGATGTATATCTATGTCAGTCTCCTGTGATCTCCATGTAGTGTTTTCTCTAATCACATACTGTGTTTTTCCATAGTTAGGGGTCTGTCAAATGTTACCTTTTATCATACTCTGGAAATTTATTACTCAGTTTTGTTTTCAATATGACAAGTTTAGTTCAGTTTCTGAAAGTAGTTTTGTTTTTGTTATCTATGGTGTTGTATCATGTCTTCTCTAAAAAAGTATTCTGTGTGAAAAAGAAAGCAATTTTAAAAGCGTTGTTATTCTGCATAATCTCATGTAAAATAAAAATTTGATACATACTGATATCAAGATTTGATACTTCAATACGTGCTAAATTGATTTTTTTTTTCTTCGGATATACGATTAATTAAATGTTTGACGTAATTATAAGATTTAATAAGATTTCAAAAGTAAATAAATTTCTGGTCCTACAAACCCCTTTTAAAAATATCTGGCCATCATTTTATTAAAATAACATTGGGATTGTTTTCTAAATCATGTAAAGGTCAGTCTTTTCTTGGTATATATCCATCGAATTAGAGTTTTCGATGTAAAATAAACATGAACTTCATTATTGGTGAGGTATTTGTGTAATGATTCGACATTTATATGTTTGTTTGTTCTCACAAATTGAAATCTCAACAACCCACTAATAAACTAGTAAATATTAATAAATTTTGTAGCAGAATTCAAAAAAAAAAAAAGAAAAGAAAAAGGCAGCTCAACAAGAAGAAAAGAAAAGGGGGGAAAAGAGGAATAAAATTTACCCTAATCGCATTAAAAGCTGGTACGGCCCACCATCTCTCTGTTTCTTTTTTTGCGTTCGCGTTTATAGCAAAGTACATCTCTATTTCCGAAATATCGATTTTTTCTTGTTTTAACATATTACCGTCGACAGATCGGTGTTTTCCGTCTTTGATTTCTGCGATGGCTTCGAAAAGAATCTTGAAGGAGCTGAAGGATTTGCAGAAGGACCCTCCTACTTCTTGCAGCGCTGGTAATATATATTCCCTTTTTTTGTGTTTCTTCAATTTTCGCTAAATTTTATCGTCATATGCTTTGTTCTTGATTTGATGGGGTTTTAGGAGCGTTTTGGGGGTGTTAGAAGTGGAGGTTTGAAGATTAACGCGTGGGTCTCTCTGTTTCTGTGATGTTTGTTTAGGGCCGTTTGTTGCATGTTTGAAAAGTTATCCTTTATTGTATAATCCACGGTTTATGATTTTTTTTTTCTTTTTTCTTTTTTTTCTTTCTGATGTTTTAAGTTGAAGAGGTGTGGGAAAACTTACTGAATCAGTATTCGTGTCAGCGAATTGTTTGCTTGAGTTCTTATTTTCAGTAATTTACTTTTAAATTTCGAAGTTGGAGAAAAATAATATCTTGAATGCCTAAGTGCATGATTTTGATGGGCTCCTGTGTCTTACTGAGTTTACTGGGATCCTTTTTTGCTGGTTTCTTTCTTTGTTTTTTTGAAATATATTGTGTCGGATATCCTTTCAAGTATTATTCATGAAAAAGATGGTCCTAATATGTGTAATCAGATTGAATTCATAATCCAGGAAATGTTGTCTTCCTTTACCTTTTTGGGCTTGCTGCTAGAAGTAATAGGTTTGATTGGTTTTCAACAATCGAGATTAATATTCTAATCAATCAGTTTCCAGTTCAGACTTTTGATATCTTTGTTTCCTTCTGAACTGGAAAATTAATCACAAAAATTGCACTCTTTTCATTCTTTATCACTTTGTCATAATCTAATTATGAAATGTGCTATTCAATCTCTGACTGGAGACGGACAATGAATAATTGTTTCATCTAAGCTGTTAACTTAACTGTTGGATGGAGATCTGATCAGTTTTTCTTGGCTGTAGCACAGGACCTGTTGGTGAGGATATGTTTCACTGGCAAGCGACAATAATGGGACCGCAAGACAGTCCATATGCTGGTGGAGTTTTTCTGGTTACGATCCACTTCCCCCCTGATTATCCATTCAAACCTCCAAAGGTGCGGAAGTAAATGGTTTCTTAGTTTTATTTTCCAAATTATGGACATGAATTTAACTACTCAATTGTTTGATTTTCTTTTTATATATCTTTTGTGTTTGAGCATTATGTGGAAGTGATGAACCTTATTTATTGTACTATTCTGCTGACTTCCAGTGTCAGTAGATATATAGAGCTGTTTTTGGTTTACTTGGGTCTAGATGCATGTTTTGAGCTGATGCAATTTTGAGGGAGTACTTTTACTTTATTTTTATAAGGTTTGAGAACTTTTAAATATTTTAATCAATACTCGGTGATCTTTTTTTTTAACACAAGTTCTAATGGTCATTGTGTTAGTAAAGGTTACTTATAACATTATAAGAGGGTGTTGTTGGAGATCTTAAATATATATCCCACTTTCTATTTTCATCATAATATCTTGGGGCAACTCGATGAGTCCTTATTTAGTATTCATATGATCATTCCCATGGTAGTATAGATTGGCGTGGCCATTGAATTTTATCTTGGGTTACGCCTTATCTTCACTTGCCAACCATTTACTTTTGTACTTTATATATTACTATTTGTTATGTCATGATGAATTATTATGTTATGATGAATTATCATGATTTAAATTCCGGTGTATTTTCCATGAAAGTCTAAAGACTTGATTTGTTGCTTGCTCATTTTTACTTTTGATTGCTTAGAGTTTGAAAGCCGTTCTCATTTTTACCCTAGTATGACTGGTCGATGTGTTACTCTTTGACAATGCTTATCATACTTATTTGTAGCTGATCAGTAATTATAATGAGCTTTTCTCTTTGTTGGATTATAATAATATATGCTGCTTTAGCAGTTGATACTTGATATTATTTGAAATGCCAACGGGTCATGAATATCTCCTTTTGTGTCTTTTAATCGTGAACTAATGGTCTCTGGTATTATAACTTTCTGTCAGTGCATTGTTTTGGCTATTGGTTTAGTTTTTTTGATTTGAATGTTAGAATCTTGATGATGGTGAAGTAGTAGTAGTAAGTTTAATTGGAATATGAATGTGAACAAATTTTCACTTGTTGAACAGATTAGCCAAAAAAAGCAAAAAAAAAAAATTTAAAAAAAATCACATATTATTATCTTCTTTTTTATTCTGCAAATGTGTAAACTTGAATCTGTGAATGATGCTTGCAGGTTGCGTTCAGGACGAAAGTTTTTCACCCAAACATAAACAGCAATGGTAGTATTTGCCTTGATATCTTAAAGGAGCAGTGGAGCCCAGCTCTGACTATTTCGAAGGTTATGATTCTTCTCTCTCAAAGTTTCTTCTTATCAAGTTGGATTACTTAATTAACCTCTTTAAAACTGCAAAACAACACAATCACAAGCACTGTACCATTCGCTCTCACGTTCTCCAATCTGGTTTGAGATGAAACGTGTTTACAACACGATGAAGAACTCATTACATTGCATGCGGTTTAGGTGGTAATCATGATAAGTTTCTCTTAATAGCAGAACATAAGTTTCCCCTTACATAAACAAGAACTATTTTCAGGTGTTGCTCTCGATTTGTTCGCTGCTTACGGACCCGAACCCTGATGACCCTCTCGTGCCTGAAATTGCTCATATGTACAAGACAGATAAGGTTAAATACGAGCAGACTGCTAGAAGCTGGACTCAGAAGTATGCTATGGGTTAGTTTTATCGAATGCTATCCGAATCTGCCTCTCATCTACATTCGAAAATATTATGAAATGGTTTAAATTATTACCCTCTTAAGACAGCACTTGCAGTTTCATCTACTCATGGAATTATTGTATGGGATTGAGACATACTAAATGTCATTTCCTTTTCTATATTCGGCCTATTATCTTCAAGTAATTTGCTTGTATATGCAAAACCTCTCTCTCTCTCCATCCACCATAGTTTTGTGAACTCAAACTCGAATATTACAAGATTGTCTTGTGTATGTTAGTAATAATGGGATGGCATTGTTAATAGTTTAACGTACACATGATTTGAATATAACCAATTTTTAAACATGTATATACTGCATTATGATAAAATCATTTGTAAATTAAACAATCTTACTTGTAGTAGGCGAAGATCAACAGCTAGTTTCTGAATTTACATGAAAACATTTGTGCAAATTAGCCACCAAGAACACCCCAAAAGAGAAGGCTGGAAAGGACAAGAACCAAAATGAAAAATGAAAAATCAAAAATAGTAGCATAATTTTAGGAACCACAAATATGGTTGAACAATTAAGTGGGTACTCCAACTCACAGTGATAAAACTACCCCAACATATTTGGTGGGAATCTAGCCTATTACACTAACTCATACTTCCTTTTCTCATTATTAAAAAGGGCAAATTAAATAAACCTATGAAAGTGGATTTTATATTGTGGAAAGTGGAAAGTAATAAAGTGGGATTCTTCTAAAAAAAAAATGGAATGCTACACAATTAATATGGGCCATATATATATATATATTTGTAAAGAGTTCTAAATTGCATGTTGCCTCCTCTTTTAGCTAAATCAACTTTTTATTTGATTAATCTTTTGGACTATAGAAATTAGAAACCTTCCTTCAATTTGCGGGGCATATTCTTATGTTTAATTTCTAGCAGAGGAAAATCTAAATTTTATTTGCATTTTATTTGATTAAATTTTGATAAATCAGTTAAAAATTCGTGAATATTTTTTATGGTACTTTCCGTAATTATATTCTCCTACTAGTAGTTGAAACGAAATGAAGTTAGCTTTTATTACTAATAGCCCCTTTTTTGGTGTTAGCTTTTAGAGGAGTCCAACACATGACAAAAATGGTCCACCCTTGCCAACATCTCATGTGATATATATTTGCCTCTTTTTTTTTTGTGAGAGGTTACTTTTATATCACACTTTAATATTGTTGCAGGTTATATATAGATAATAATTTGTAGTACTATTGCAATTATAAAATAGAAACTTTTTTATGGAAAAAGAATTTTGAGGGATAGCAACGAAAATTAAAAATGCAACTTCCGATCACATTGTTTGTTGAGCGGAGATGAATGACATACCATTGTAAATCCTTTTTTTAAGTATAGACTAATTTAGACTTCGATTTCATGATGGTAGATCATCGATCTAATCATAAATTAAGAAAAATAATTACGCTACAATATGTAACTTCTGAGATAAATTCTGGGCAATTTCGGAGGCCAATCGACGACCAGAACCACTCAAATTGACAGGCTTAGCATAATATTTCTAATGGTATGTTTGAATTCGCATTTGATATGTAATTTGACTCTCAAATAAATTATTATTCGAAATCATACCATTTTTGTAGAAAAATTTCAAAAGTCAGAACATTTTTGCTAAAATTAAAAGTTAGACCATTTTTGCTAATTAGATCAAAGGTGATAGTACTATAAACCATAATTTAACCTTATTTGTGTTTTTTTAACTTCTTGCCATTAGTAGCATGAAAATAGGACACGCCTTAAATCATGTTTACATATTTCTATTGCTATTTACACATTTCTAAATTCATAAAATTTCATTAAAATTACCCTACACGATCAACTTAATTGACTAATAGTAGTATATGAAATTGTGTCTTTCATTGATTGACTCATTTATTAGGTAAAAAAGAAATTAAAGCAATCTTAACTAAAAGAAGAACCTAAACACGTACTGTATATTTAATTAAAGTCCAGATCATCATTTTATTTTTATAAAAAAGATCACCAAATTCCTCTCTCTCTCTCTCTACAGACGAGCTGGCCACCCAAACTCAACAGAAATCCACCACAGCAGAAACAGAATCTCCATTTTTGGATAGAGAGGAAAACTAGTAATCACATTTTGCTTTATTATATTACTATATGCAATCAATTTTTATTTTATAATTCTAGAGAGAGAATCGCGATAACGAATGTTGGCCTGTCTCTGTATGACTGTATATATATTTTGGTTCCTCAATATATACTAATGGATGCATGCATCATATAACCCATTTCCTTTCGTTGAGGTGATTTGTGGCGGATCTTGGAAGTTGGAACCCTAAGAAATTTGCCGTTTCTTGATAGGGAAAGTTCCAATTAACGGCGGTTTTCCCGTCGGATTCGTTCCACATTTCGCTTCATTTTCTCTAGCTGTGATTTGATTTTGATTCCAAACCTCCGCGGCTGAAATCTAATCCGATTGCGCTTGTGATATTAAGAGATTTCTTTTCTTCCATTTCGGATTTGAATTTTCGGGGAAGACAAAAATAGAAGAGAGAAGATATCAATTGATTGAAGGCTTGTTAGTAGCAGTTGGGGAATGGATGATATAGGCGGCGGGGGAGAATCGTTTGTGGCGGTGAGGAGAATGTCGCACGGCGGACTCGATCGCGGAAGCGCTTGTCATTCCACTCCTGGTATATTCTTTTTTCATAAGTTCTTTTGTAATTTCAACCTCTCTCTCTATCTCTATTTTCCACCTAACTTTCTTATTTGCCTAATTTGAGAAAAACTTTATTATCTGCCTTTTTCACTTTCGATGCGAGTGTGCTTATCACTGCTTTTGTGTATAATTCTGTTTGCAAGTGTGCGGTGATTGTGTGGAGATCCTGGATCTGTGAATTGAAAACGATTACGTCAAGTTATGCCTACTTGCTTTGAGATTTTTGGTCAGTTTTCTTGTTTTGGATTGGCTTTCTATTTATCATTGTCGAATTCATATTGGCTTGGCTATATGCACATTATGTGTAGGTGTTATGTGATATTTGACCCATGGAAAGGTTACAGTTTTTCACATTAGTCATTTAATTTTTGCTTTACCTAGAAAATATCACAGTATTGGAGTTGTTTCTAGGTTCAAATGAAGTTTGATATATTATATTCATTATTCACTCAAATTTAGACTTTTATAAGAAGGAACGGTTGCCAGGGAGGTGGGGTTTGGCTAGGAGTTGTCTGGTTTGATGGTCAGAAAGGGTAGAACAGGAGAAAAAGAACAAAAGAGGTGAAATGAAGAACTTAAAATATGAGAGAGAAAAGAAGTCTGTATATTTGGATATTAGTAATTATGAATGAATATTTAGCTCATATACAAATTAACTAGTTATGGTAATGATTATGTAGCTTTAGAATCTTTAGTTTAAATGCCAAGTGCGCACTGAGATCTTTTACTTTGTCAATTGTTAGTACATAATCTTTAATATGAACCGTAAGTTTGTAACATAGTAATTATTTTATACGGAGTACATTATAATCAAGTGTGTTGTGTTCATGTGTTAATTGTTGAATTATCATTATGAGTTTTTTTTTTTTTTTTTTTCTCTTCTCGCTATTATATAACATTTCTCCTTTGAGCAATATTGCAGCTCTATGTTTAAGATGCTTTAGCTAATACTACCTCCATCTCATTATATTGAGGCTTATTTCTGTTTTGGTCCGTCTCATTATATTGAGACTATTTCCTAAAATGGTAATAAATTTGTGGCTACAATTAACTCTCTCTCCTTAGAATTGATTATAGCCACATATCTCTTTTGGTCCTCCCATTTCTTGATTTGTGTGCTAGTCAAATAGGTCTCAATATAATGAGATGGAGGTAGTATATAATTTGTTTTCCTCGCTAATTGTGCATGTACACTTTCAGTACAGTTGCAGTTAGTATCTGTGTCCGCTTGATGAGTTTTGTGGTGATTTGTATTATTAGCCTTATCATATATAGTATTTTTTGTTGAACTTTATGAATTATTCTTTGCATGAACTTATTATTTAATTATTTGTTGAGTTTGTTATCTTCCTTAGGATCTGTATTTTCTATTGGACTAATGTGCTAATAAAATGAATTATTTGCTTTAAAATGGCACATGCCGGGTGCTTTTTTGCTTTCATGAGCGGATCATTATTTTGCTGTATAATATTCGAATTTATGCAGTATAGAAACTGCTAAATTGATCTTTTGCCTTTCTTCTCTTAGTAGCTGGATCATTTAGTGTACTTTGTAGTTACAATCTCTGCTAAGTTGCGCTTAAACACTATTGTAGACAAGAGGGGAAACGTACTGTGCATAGTCAAGGTAATTATATGAAATATGAAAAAGCATAGGCAGGATTTGGATGTAATTATCTGTAGGCATGGGAAAGCATAGGATGTAATCACCCGCACTCTTCTTGCTATTTACTCAAGTAGAAATATGAAAAAGCATAGGCATGATTAGGATGTAACTATCTGAAGCATTTATTCCTAAAATCACAGTAGGTTTTATTAATCTCTATGCATACTTTTATATGTCACAGCGGAGGTTGTCACTGGATCAGCTGCATGGCTTGGCAGAGGACTCTCGTGTGTTTGTGTTCAGAGAAGAGATAGTGATGCCCGTCCTTCATTTGATTTGACACCAATTCAGGTAATAAAATGCTCCTTTAAATTATTTACATTTGATTATTCATGTTGAGTATGCTTTACAGAGTTACAGTATTTTTAGTTCATTCACATTGAATATGTTTTATGGTGAAATTTTGAGGTGTGACGAATATATGACTGATATAGAATGATGATTTTCGTATTGATGTGGTGTGTTTTCCCCAAAGCTTAAAAGAAAAAAAATCCTCTTAATAGGTTGCTCCTTGTTTCATGCATTCATAACTGATGATTGCACTACATAATTTATCAGGAAGAATGCCTAGATAGGCTGCAAAATCGGTTAGATGTCGCTTATGACGGTTCTCTCCCTGAACATCAGGTAACTATGCAACATATCGGTAACATTAATATTAGGAGTCTTACTAGTAGAAGCCTTCTTTCAATTACACTTGCCACAAGCTATAAATTTTGCATATCCTTCTCACACTGTTTTCTTTTACTGTATTGCTAGGAAGCTTTGTGGGCATTGTGGCGTGCTGCCTTTCCTGAAAAGGAACTCCATAGTTTAATTTCTGATCAGTGGAAGGAAATGGGTTGGCAGGGAAAAGATCCATCAACAGATTTTCGGTATAGCTTTTTCACTAAGAATATTTCCACCCCCCCCAATATTTTAACTTTTGAAATCTTTTTTCTTGTCATGTAATCGCTTGTATCTAACATATGTCATATCATGATAGGGGTGGAGGTTTCATATCACTGGAAAATTTGTTGTATTTTGCCAGGAATTTTCCGGTATGATCACACACTTGCTCCCACACATTATTTCTATAGCATTCAGTGCACATGCATGCATATTCTTGTGCGGCACTTTAAAAATGGTTACATATTCTCAGTATTGTATGCTTCTGATTCTTGTGTATGGAACATATCTTTGTTAGGATCTGTTATTACATGAGAGAGTTGTAATTGGTTTTGAGTGGCCTGACAAAAATCCTAATATCATTAATTACAGACATGAATCTGAATTCTAAACTGTTCCCTTGAATTCTTCAAATACGAAAGACACCTTATCTGTGTCTCTTTTCCACCTCAAATTGGTCTCTGGTAGTAATTCTAACTCAATAACAATGAAGGAAGTCTGTTATGTTCAAAGGAAATATCAATTTAGCTCATGTTTGCAATACTACATAATGAAAAATTTGCTTCTCTCCTTAGTACCCCTCAATTTCCATATTACGGGAAAAAAGTAGAAATAATTTCCATGTATTTGGTACATGAAAGTGATTATTGATCTTCTCCTAGACTTGTGATTTTGGTGCTTTAGTTGGATTACAGAGTACATATCTTAAATAGTATGATAAATGCATGGCTGCAATAGAACATGGATATGATTTCCTATCTTTTCTTGGACTAAAATTTATTTGTTGATGTATACGAGTCCATTCTCTCTCTGTGTAAGGTTTTGTCATATCCATTGCTTATCTAGCCCAACTTTTTCATTGGAGATTTGTATATGAGATTTTTTTCCTGAAACTTACCAAATGTTCCTTCTTTAGAAATCTTTCCAGGACCTACTTCGCAAGCAGGAAGGAGACCGGGCAATGTGGGAGTATCCATTTGCTGTAGCTGGGGTCAACATCACATTTATGCTGATTCAGATGCTTGATCTTGAAGCATGTGAGTTATGATGTGACAGCCTAACAAATATATGAATAGATAATTTTTTTGCTGAACTCTGTATTTCTATCCAAATCCATAATTTAACCAACTATTTCTATCAGACTTAAGTTAAAAACATATAGATACGTGTGTGTGTGTGTGTTTATTATCAAGTATTGAGCCTAATCTGGTCGTATTTATATCATTTTCATGTTGCTTCGGTAATTGCTATCGGCAGCATTTAATATATCTGTTTTCATATTGAGTGAGATCGTCGTATTAACTGTCGTTACTTGGTATTGCACTGGTGCTTTGATATTCATGTCAACTATATCTTGGGTGAGGACCATAACCAATTAGCTTCATTGGAAATTTGGAATGACTAAGTTATTACACACCCAAAGGAACCATAACTAATTAACTAACATCATCACATATATGCTGTTATTTACCAGTTCTAATTTTTCCATGCCTTTGCAGTCAAGCCAAGAACACTTGTGGGAGCAACCTTTCTGAAATTTCTTGCAGGTAACTCTTTAGCTTCATTCTCACCTTCGAGAGAAAGCCTCATTTTGTGTGTGGATGTATTTAGTTTTCTTGTTTTCCAGTTAACTTATCTATTTGAGGGGGTTGAAGTCATGCATAGAAATGTACACACTTTTGTAGAACATATTCTTTTATCTTGTTATTGATGAATTGTTTTATTGTTTTGATCGACAGAAAATGAATCAGCATTTGACCTTCTATATTGTATAACCTTCAAGCTAATGGACCATCAATGGCTCACCATGCGTGCTTCTTACATGGATTTCAATGTAAGTTTTCACCAACTTGTGAGAGTTGACAAAAAAAATATATATATATATAAAAAAAATAAAGCACATAAGTTTCTGGTATTATCAACTGATCTTCCATCATCACATCTTGTGTCCGTTGTACACTCAGGCTGTGATGAAAGCTACTCGTCGTCAACTTGAGAGTGAGCTTCTCCAAGAAGACATCAGATCCCTAGAAGACTTACCCTCGTATAAGCTTCTCAGTCGTTAGGGGAGTAGGTAGCTATCGAAGTTTAGAATGGACGGGTGGATTCTATCCTCCTCTAATCAACTCCTATTAGTGTACTAGAGGTTTCGGATTTCCCAGCTATTTGCTAGATTCTTGGTCTTGCTGGAAGTGCCAAGAACCCAAGCATGGCATGCCACAAGCAAGTTACCTCTAACTTGCTTATGGAGTTGCAAAATCAAAATTGTCGATTGCATTTTTTCTTCGTTTCCTTCTTTTTTTTTGTTCTTTCGATTTTTCACTTGAAGAATATGTATTTTTTTTTGTTCTTTCGATTTTTCACTTGAAGAATATGTATTTGTTCATAATTCTTAGTATCGTGAGCCAATATGGTTTGAATATGAATGAAGGTAGAGTATAAATACAAGGTCTATGATCCTTTTTTATCGTTTCTTGCAGCAGAATTACGGTTGAACTGCATGCTATCTCTAGTTGGTTTTATACTAGCTATTTGATGTTTTACTTTTTAAATGAAATTGAAGTTAATAATCGAACCAACCGAACCAAGCATTCATAGTGAGTTTAGTACCTTCAGTAACATTTCAGACATCATATAATGTTTTAGTGCAAAATAACAAGGCAAACAAACTCAAATTCATAGAAGTTTCAAAAGCTTCAATGTGAAATCACAACACTCTCAGTCAATGGCAAGGTGAAAAAAAACTTGAAAACCAGCATTTACTCGTAGATCCACGGGTGAACGCAGCTTTTCCATTCTGCGATTCCCTCTGGGAACCATAGAGCAATCTCCTTCCTTGCGCTCTCAACAGCATCACTCCCATGAATAACGTTCCTACATTTGTATCGGTACATGTCATATCTCTGATGTAGGCGGATTTTGACAACTATATACACCCGAGTTTTGAAAGAAACTAAAGTACAAAGTGTTTTCACCTGCCAATATCAATGGCATAATCGCCACGGATGGTCCCTGGAGCAGACTCAGCAGGGTTGGTGGCTCCAATGATCTTCCGGCCAGTGGCTACGACATTTTTACCTTCCCAAACCATTGCGACAACAGGTCCAGATACGATGTACTCGACTAGGCCATTGAAGAAGGGCTTGGCAGATAAATCGGCATAGTGCCTCTCAGCAAAAGCACTATCCACAGTAATTAGCTTCAGACCTGAGTACACAACAATAGTATAGATGATTGCCCATAGGGGAACTAGAAGTTAGGTCAATTATTAAACAAAGGTGATTGAAATAACAGAGCTAATGGTTTCATTCTTCTATCAACTAAAGCCTTGAAACAGAATAATCTGTTGAAAAATTTGATACATAATCCAAAATGTGGTTGAAGAAGACACAAGCCATGGAAAGCTCAAATGCTTCCGTCAGTTCCCTATTCAATCAAAGAAAGCAAGGCATTTGCATATGCGGTTTCGTTTCCCGTTAAAAATACTACCAAATGACAATGCATAATTGTTGCTTAAAATCGGCAAAAACAGTTGTAAGCAAAAAACTGGGTAAGCATTGAGTAAAAATCAAGCTAAACATCTCAACTTCAAATCAATCAATAAAGCAACACAATTAAACAAACGATCACATCACTGTAAAAATGAGTAAAAATGAGGTTCGTAAATCAAGCAAGAATATACCTTTCAAAGTGAAACCTTTCTTCTCAAATCTGCCAATGATCTCGCCTACCTAAATCCAAACATAAAAAAAACCATAATCAGATTAACTACTTATAAATTTCCTATCATATTCACTCGCAAGTATCAATGAAATCTATTACATTGCTTCAACTTCAGCCTATCAAAACTAAATCACAGATTATTAAACTTGTTATTTTCTATTACTTCAAAACGAAGCAAGGCTTCAAAATTCAATTTCCAACTCACACAGATCTATCTTTACACGCAGTAAAACACACACGCACGCACACAAATTGAACATGCGAAAATCTACATTGTAATTCACCTAGACACCCAAAAACGAATTTCAACTTTGAAAAATCAAACAAAGATAACATTTTACTTGAAAGAAATAAAAGAAAAACACGAACCAGATTTCTTTGAACACCATCGGGCTTGATCATAATGAAAGTTTGCTCCATTTTTGCTGAGGCGGCGAAGTATTATCTGTTTTTGAGGTTTTGGCAGAGTGAAGTTTGATAATAAAGGCTATATATACGAAGACGCTCACCAAAAGAACATCCGCAAACCCTAATCGACCAATTTAATTGATTTCGGATTTTTTTTTTCTATTTCTTTTCCTTTATTTTCTCTCTTTTTACAAACAACCCTAGATTTACTGCTCTAAAGTTGTAGACACGTGTTTTTCGCGTTCCTTGTCTTTTTTTGCTTTAGACTTCATACCCTGAATTTTCTGTTATTACTATTTAACCCTCTACTTTTTCTTTTCTTATTATTTATTTTCTTTATTTTTGTCTCCATTTTTTTAAACGATGCTCAACCCTCTTCTTTAGTTACACGAAATTATACCTACAAGGACTTCGTAAATTTTTGTGTCTTCATTATCAATTACACCCTTATGTTCCCTCTACAAAGCAAAAATTACACCCTCATATTAATATGTTCCACACATTTACTTTTTTGGATCAACACAGCATTTTTGCAACTTATACATAAATTCACTATTTTTGGAGTATATAATAAACTAAAACATCTTTTTTTTTTTTTTTTTTTTTTTTTTTTTTTTTTTTAAAATTCTGCAATTACAAAACCATCGAAAAGAAATTACGAAGTTTTCTCAACGTGCATCACTAAAAACTAAGGACGAGTCTTAATGGTGATTTTTTTTGTAAAGTAACTTCAAAATCTTGCATTTGTAAATTTCCGTCCGTCCCATTTATTTTGACACATTATTTTTTGGACACGTAATTTAAGAAGATAAGAATTAAAGGTGAAAAATACTAGTAATTAAAAATTAATTAATAAATTCTTAAAAAATATAATTTTTATAAATTAGGATTGGTGGGTATTGAGCTTAGAAGATTTTGCAAAAAAATGAAAATGTATTAATATGAAAGAGACCAACTAAAAAGAAAATTGTGACAAGATAGTACCCCGTGAAAAAATGAATACGTCAAAATTATATTTTAAAACTCGTACTAGGTTTCGGTGGAAAAGCGTGCCGAACAATCAAAAAGCAAAGAGGACTAATGTAATGGGATGGAGGTAGTATACAATATATAAAAACTCAATTGTTGATAAAAATTACAACTATGTCATTTTTCCTCCAAAAGCTACATGATTCTATCCAAAAGACATAACACAAGTATTGACTAACTATCTACTAATATGCTAAGGTAATCTAATATCCCAAGGTCAATACACAATGAATAAGATGATACTAATTTTGGGATGGAGCCCAATTTATTATTTAAACTAGAATTCAAATTAGAGTGTAGTTGGATGATTTTCCCTATGAATGCAAGCATAGTTCATTATTCTTATCAAGTTTTCTACACTATTTTATAAAGCTATATCTCAATATGCCTTTACTTTTCTTTGATTTTTTTAAATCATCTTATAGAAGAATTATATCATTTTTAATATTTTTTTCTAACAAAATCTATGATTAATTATTGCTCGAAATTTAATTTATTCATATGAAAAAACATGTTACGTATTTTCTTAATATTGTTCTATCATCGCAGTTGTATTTTAGGCAGCCTTATGAATATTCACTTGCAAGAGATATACATATACCGAAGCAACCCAACTAAATACATCATTATGAGATTTACACATATTTGAAAAAAATGGCTCTTATATATATATATAATTTTATTTTATTTTACTGTACAACAGTCACATTTGGACTGCATGCATTGAATCGAAAAAATTAGAGATTATTTTATAAATGTAAACATGATGCTTATTATTAATGGTTTGTAGGTGTACAACTGAGTCTTTTACTCTTTTACATTATGAGAAAATATTAGAAAAATTTATAATTTTAAGATTCCAAAATATTTTTTTTTTCTGCAGAATCCTAAAATCAAACATGCACATTACATATTGCACTATTAAATTTAAAACTTGAAGATTACATAGCCTATCAATAAATTTAGGAAAGACTATACACATAGTAAATTAATACGTAGTATACTATTAATTTTAAAGGAACTCCATATTTCAAAGTAATTTTTTCATCATTTAATATTGTATATCTCACTTTATTATTCTATTTGTTTTTATATAAACTTGATTGTTGCATGACCCGTGCATCGCACTGGGAGCAAAGCTAGTTTATAAGAAAACCAAAAGATTAACAAGGAAGAAAGAGAAGAGAAAGGCATGAAGAGAGAGCCGACAAATCTCATGATTATATACAAAATATTCAAAAGAGCAATAGAAGTAGAAGCAATCGAGGGACCGATGTTGTGAATTCCATGCAACAATCAATGCCCAATTTCAATCACCCCTCCTAAGTCTTCCAATCTCATCATTAATTATATGTATATTGGACGCATTTTATATCAATTTTTAGTATTATTGAATCAAATCTTATATTTTTGTCATTTTTTTAATTTGCTTTTATTTCATCGCAAATAATAATTTGATTAATTAAGTCTTCTCTAGTGGGAGTAGTGTCACTATGTTCCTAGCACGGTCACCACCGTACAAGAGCACCTAGTATCTAATCTGATGCCACACAAAATAGTCAAATATAACAATTAATATGAACTCAAATAAAAGAAGGTCATATTATACTAATAGATAGTACTCGTCAAGGTGTCTACATTAGAATATAGGATTTAATACAAAACTTCCCAAATTACTTGAATCATTTTCTTATTTTGGAAATAAATATAGAATTAAAAAAAATCAATACCAAATTTTATTATAAATTTAAAACATCCAAATTAAAAAAAACAAATTATTAATAAAAATATTTGGCTAGAATTTTTTTGAAACCTTATACACAATCATTTATCTATACAATCAAAACACACTTAACACGAAAACGCTCCCTAAAAAAAAAAAAAAAAAACACGAAAACACAACATACTACGTATTTAAATTTTATGCCCAAAAGCAACGTCTCAAGATCATTGGGATGAACATACGAGAAACATTTTCCTCTCTAAATTACACAAAACATATGATGATTGTATGTATCGATAATTAATACTCCGATCCATCTGTTTAGGTTATAACGTCCACTTTCTTTTTGGCTAAGTAATTCTGGATAATGTGTAAATGATGAAAAAAACTGTAGGATCCGTCCTTTTAAAGAATTAAAAAAAAAGAAGATAAAAGAGTATTTCAAGAACGTATATATGGTTCATGGAATTGCAAATATATGGTTCTAAAAATAATTTTTTTACTAATTGAAGTAAAATAAAATTAAACAACCTTATACAAACCCTAAACACCACTATTTAACAAAAGGTATACCCGCGAAGTAATATTAACAAAAAAAAAAGTTTAAATTTCCTCTCTTAGTATATGTAATAATTAATCATGACAAATATATAAATGGATGTACACCCTATGCACCACAAAAGCCCCACACGCGTTGTCCTCAACATGCAATAATATCCCACCTCCACTTTGGAAGATCATAAAACAATTGAGGAAGAATTGCAGAAACCACAACATTTCTTCATACATCATCAATAATTTCATTGATTTCTTTTTTTTCTATTAAAAAAAAATTCAAAAAATGGAAGGGGAAAGAATGGTGCTGCCGCCCATGTATGATGATCTCAGCATCTCTTTTTCTGCTCCCAACGAAATGGGATTTCTACAATTCGAGGGTCATCATAATCAGATTTCAAGCTTCCTAGACGCGGCGGCGCCGGCAGCCTCACAGCCTCTTGAAGGCGGCGCCGCCACCTCCACCGCCACGCCCATTAAGCCAACCACCACCACCAATAATAATAATGGTTACTTATTAGGGTTGAGCAATAATGAATTTTTGAATAACGACCAGGTAGTTCTTAATTATTATTATTATTGTTTTGAATTGTTTCCTAGTATTAATTATTGTTGACTTCAGTGTTCTTACTAATTAATTACTTCATGTTTAAGATCTTATTATCCCTTTTCTTATTATTTTATTATTAATAAATGGAGAAAGTATGTTTATGCAGTTGATAGCTCAGGAGCCCAAGGCTGTTAATGACGATGGTGATAACAACGAAGATAGCCATTCATGGTAACTTTTTCTCCTTCCATTTATTCATCAGACTCGGAGAAAGAATTAATGTCTTTCAATTTTTTCTTATAATTATTATTTTTTTAATTTTTACTTTTTTTGGGGCTTTGCAGCTTGCAAGATCATTTTTCCGTTCTTGAATAATTCGTACAAAAACCCTAAAGATCATTAATTTGCTTTTCAGAAATTTTCCACGGATACGGGGGAGAGCTTCCCCCCCTTTCTTCGAATGAGATCTTCTATTGTATTTGTATGTGACATCTTTTATTACATAAATAGATTAATGACATGTGACAAATTTTAGGGATTTAGAAATTTCAAAGGTTATGGTATATATTTTCCTTATATAAATTTTAAATCTCAAATCATTGATTATACCACATGTCAATCATCCATAAATGCAATAAAAGATGTTACATACAAATGCAATAGAAGATCTGAACTGCCATTTCTTAAGCTTGCAATTTCTTTTTTCATAAACGATAATCTTTCTAGTTTATTGAATAATGCAATTTATATAGCGATGATTGGGATGAATCTAAGTAACTTGAAATTTGATACCATAAATTAAAGAATATACTAACATTGATAGAGTGTGAAATAACAAAAAGTTCAACTAAAACAATTGAGTGAATTAATAATTTATCAAGAAGAGTAAGATATGTATTACATAAATGGAAGAGATATATATGTAGGGATATATACATAGTGCTGCTTCCACTACACATCTCTAGCTCTCTGTTGTTTCCACTATGTACATCAATCTATCTATCTATCTTCCAACACTCAATCTACATCCAATTTAGTCCAATAATATTGATTATATATTCTTCACTATTTTCTTCTCTGAGTGTGTATGTTTCTATATAAGTATTATGGTAGGTAATAGACAAGAAATGTATGTAAGGTTAATTAATTAATTAATTGTGAACGAGTGCAGGTGGAGAAATAATAGTTGGGGGGAGAAGAACAAGGTAAAGATAAGGAGAAAGCTGAGAGAACCAAGATTTTGTTTCCAGACAAGGAGTGATGTGGATGTACTTGATGATGGTTACAAATGGAGGAAGTATGGACAGAAAGTTGTTAAGAACAGCCTTCATCCTAGGAGTTACTACAGATGTACACATAGCAACTGTCGAGTGAAGAAGAGGGTGGAGAGGCTGTCGGAAGATTGCCGGATGGTCATTACAACCTACGAAGGTCGCCACAACCATTCTCCTTCCGGCGATGACGACTCTCAACAACAAGACTCTTTCATCTCCTTTTAATTAAATTAAAGGTGTTTAATTTATATATATTATTAGTTAATTTATGGGATTTTGTGTTTTTTGATAAGTTCCTCATACTTATTTCTTGTTTTGTGCTTGAGATGAGATGCAGCTAGTCTAGCTAGCTAGTTAGAATGATTTTTAGACTATGAAATCATCTCAAAATGCATGTGGTTTTATGGGAATGGATCCGGTGCTGTGCACCATTTGTGCATACAATTTGATGTAGATGAAGAGGCGTTGCTCTTCAATGATGGAGATGAAGAGGCGCTGTGGAATAAATAAAGAGTTATTATCTTTTATTTCTTTAGTTTGTAATTAATTATCTTGTGGCTTTTGGTTTTATAAGACTATTATATATATGGGGCGCTGCTACTGTTTTGGGGTGGTGAAGAAAAGTTATCAATAAAAATTGAAGGGGTTTTTCCCTGTTCGTTTCGTGTTCCGACATTCCATTGAATCAACGGAGCTTGTTACATGATGTTCTTTGTTTAATCTCCGTAGTGTTCTTCCGGTATTCATCGTCGAATCAACGGTTTAACTCTATATTCATATGCTTCCCTGCATCAGTTGGTATCCAGAGTCTTGCTACGATCCTCATACGCGATGGAGCATCTTTTTGCACTTTTGGATGACGGTAATGCTAGGTTTGATTTGGCTGCAGATTATTTGGGTCCTCCGATTTATGATGATGAGTCTTCTATCTTTCTATTGAATGATTCTAGCGATTTCTTCTTTGATGATTCTCATGATTCTACATATACGAGTCATCCAATTAATGATGATTATCCCCCATCTCCCTTGCACTTTGATTTTGATGTGTTTGGTATAGATTTCTTGATTGATGATTATTCGAGTCCTCCTGTATATGACGATGAGTCATCTCCTAATTCACTATTAGACGACGTGTTTGGTGGTCTATTCCTCAATGCATCTCATGTTGAAGGCTATGTTGATGCTCCGATTTATGGTAACTCACGCCCTATGCAACATGAAATTTTAATGGGTGATGTTACACAAACTATAGTGGCTGTAATGGTGACATACACTTATGTCTCCTTAAACCATTTCGTTGACAGTGTAGACCATCAATAATTCTTTGAATCAAGATGCTCTATTATTGGTTATTTTTGTCTGTATAAGCGAGATGCTATGATTTGCAAAAAGGTTAATGTTAAATACAAAGTGGACGCTAATGCACGTTGGCGTGAGGTGCACTTTGAGTTTTTGATGCCTTTTGCATTTGATAATTCTTTTGGAGATGAAGCCGGTTCCGATTCGAAGGCGAATCGTTCCGACGACAGGGAGAATGATGTAGATGAAGAGACATTGCTCTTCAATGATGGAGATGAAGAGGCACTATGGAATAACTAAAGAGTTATTATCTTTTATTTTTTTAATTTGTAATTAATTATCTTGTGGTTTTTGGTTTTATAAGACTATTATATATATGGGGTGCTGCTACTATTTTGGGGTGGTGAAGAAAAGTTATCAATAAAAATTGAAGGGGTTTTTCCATGTTCGTTTCGTGTTCCGGCATTCCATTGAATCAACGGAGCTCGTTACATGATATTCTTTGTTTAATCTCCGTAGTGTTCTTCCGGTAGTCGTCGAATCAACAGTTTAACTCTACATTCATACGCTTCCCTGCATCACAATTACACATGGATTGCAAGCATATTTATATTTCTTTACTTTAACTTAATCATTTTTAATATATTTTTCATAATACTAATAAAGTTTGTTGAGTTAAAAGGTGAAAATGAAAATGAAATATATTTATAACCTAATTATGAAAACTAATTATATTTATGCATGAAAATTAAGCAATGTATCTTACAATACTTGATTCATAACTCAAAGATGATGAGTTTGCAACACTAATTAATTTCATGCACTATCTCTTTTTGATTCAAGACTTATTTCACTACATTTGTATATAGTAGTTTCTGTTGAATTAGATATACATATATAAAATATTCTCCAACTCAAACCACAGTCCTTTAATTTTCACACTTGAGCGCTAAACACATATCTATCTATAATAATAAAACAATAATCCTTAATTACTATAGTTAATTAATCACTGTCAAAAGCAACAATAAAAGAAAAAAAAAGATATATCGCATCTGATTAATTATATATCAAACGAATTCTTTAATAAAATTAAGAATGGCCATAGCCCTGCGGTTATCAATGAGATCAATGTTATGGAAACCGACGTCATCGAAACGCGCCTCCACCTGCACCCCTCTCTCCACCAGCATCTGCACAAACTCCTGCTGCCGGTCGACCAGCGGGTCGCCGCCGAACCCGATCACCAAACATTTCCCCAAGCTCTTCACCTTCTCCTTCATCGCCGCGTCCACCAGCGGGTTGCAGAACCGGTGGTCCCTGTCCGTCCCCACCGGCAGCGCCAGCTCCCACAGCAGGTCGATCACCGGCAGTGGGAAGTAGGGATCCGTCGCCAGCTTCAGCTCGCTCTTCGTCCGCTTCTTCCCTCCGATGAAGGGCTGGTTCAGTATGGTTCCGGCGATCTTCAGCGGCTGCGGTTTCATCTCCGGCAGCCGCAGAGCCGTGTTGTACACTATGTTCGCGCCGCAGCTCACGCCGTAGAGGTAGCATCTATGGGAAAAAAAATCATAGTGTTAATTAAAAAAAATAATTTTGGAATTTTGTGATCACAGATTTAAAAAAAATAATATTAGTTACTCCTGTGTCCACGTCCGTGATTGTAAAAAATAATTTATAGATAGTTTTAGAGTTTTATGAGTATGGATTTTAAATTAAATTTTTGAAGTTTAATTTTTTTTATAGTATACTAACAAATATCGTAATATCATGTGAAAAAAAACTAAATTCCAAAAATCCTATTTAAAATTATCATTACAAAATCTAGAAATTATTTTGTATGAATAAATCGTGGAGGAGTGAGTATAAAATACATGAAATTACCTATTGAGATCGCCGTAGTCTCTAATCCAGTCATCGCCGTTCCGATCGGTGGCCTGGTTCTGGACCCAGGCGACGGCGTCCATGGCGTCCTCGTACTGGGCCGGGAGGCGGTGCTCCGGCGCGAGGCGGAAGTCGACGGCGATGAGGATGGAGGGGACGTCGGCGGAGAGGCGGTTGCTGTTCTCGTGGATGATGCTCTCGGCGACGCTCATCTGGATCCAGCCGCCCGGGTGGAAGTAGAGGATGAGGGGGAGGCGGGTGGCGGAGGGGATCTTGGAGGGGCGGTAGATCCGCATCCAAGTCTTCTTGGCGGCGTTAAGGATGACGTCCTTGCTCAGCACCGCCTGGGCGGTGTCGCTGTTGGGGGGTGTGGTCGGTAGCTTCATGTACCTGGTCAGGCTTCCGTCCTCGTTCAGGGAGATGTTGAGGTGATCGTACGGATCGAATTTCGACATTATTTTTTATTTTTATTTTTTCTAATTAATTATTGGTTTTTCTTTTTCCGATTAGGGATTGGAAGTGTGCATTTGGCTAGAGAAGTGGAATGAATTCTTGTTGTTTAAATCCTTGTAAGGAGAGCGTTACCGCACGAGTAGGGGAACCTCCAACTTCGTAGCCACATATTATTGTTTCAAATTCCAACTCCATTTTAAGTAAAGAAGATGATCCACTAAAGTGGGACCAACAATCGGATTTCAAAAAACTTGAAGATTAGTATTTTTTTTTCAGGGAAAGAATATAAATTCTGAAAAATGTTTTAATTGTCAGTGACATACTTATGTGCTCACGAATGACGTGAGAATAATATAAATAAAGAAGATAATATATATATATATATATATATATATATATATATATATATATATATAACTTAAAAACTAAATTATATTAAAAAAAAATTAACCCTAAATAGAATAAGTTATCGACGTGACAAATGAGCGTTTCTGTATAAATTATCTTAGAACAATATATAGTAGTGTGTAATTAATTGAGAAATATAGACGCTGATGAAGTTTGAATATCAATCAACCTATAAAAAGAGCCTGCGTAAGTGCGATTAATTTTTCTTGTGAATTTTCCTCTCAGAAACGCAATTGTAGGTCCCATGATATATATGATGAGCATTACTTAATGCCAATAGTCAATGGTCAGTATCCTACTACTAGAATCATGGCGCATAATAAAATAAGCACAACTATTCAGTCAAATTTATGAAAATATATATATGTCTCACTCTCAAATTTCAACATTCAAAATTCAAAATATATTCACATTCAATAATTTGTTGCTGGTCTAAGGAAATATCTCATTTAAGTGCAGTCATCGTTGATTTTCTTAGTGCTGCGAAGATGTGTGATCGAATTGTTTTTTCAATGTATTGGAAGAGATTAGAATGTTACTGCTCATCAAGTTATGCAAAGTTGGTTCTTAAGAAGAAAAAAAAAAGAAAAAAATGTTGTTGGTCTCCAAAAGTGGGAGAACTCGTTATCTAGTTTATACTAGTCAATGGTTTAATTCTATGCAGGTCTTCAAACAGAGACGAAATTGGCAAATTTGGTCAAATTCATTGACTATCCAATAGGAGAAAAAAAATGCCCCATTTCGCAAAATTATTCGTCTTTCACTTCAGCACCAAATTGCCGTCACATTTCATTCATCTACGATTTTTAATCATTCCATCTCTCTGTTTTGGTTTTGGAAGGAGAAAGCTCGACTCCAGATGATAGAATGGAATTTAAAGGTTTATGAGTATAAAATTAAAATGAGTTAAGGTTGATGAGAAGGCAATAATCACACACACACACATATATATATATTAAAGAAAAGAGATGACGAGACCAATTTATATAAAGTATTGAGTATATATGGTTGTGAGTGCAATAAAACATCAAACGGAGTTGATGGGAATAGCCCAAAGGGGGTTTTTCTTTTGCAGTGCAAGCCCAAAGACATCCTCTCTTTGAAGCTCTGCCCCTGTTTCAACAAGTTCCCAATCAAAATTATGACACAATGTGGCCACCATGCAGTGCAGCATGCGGCTAGCTAGCGGTATGCCGGGGCAAATTCTCCGTCCCGATCCGAACGGAATCAGCTCCGGATGCTGCCCCTGGAAATCTATGCTGTTACCTAAGAATCTTTCCGGCTCAAAGCTCTCGGGGTCCTTCCATATGGTTGGATCTCTAGTGGTTGCCCAAAAGTTGATGAATATTTTTGAATTCTTGGGGATTATGTATCCCTTCACTTGCGTTTCCTCCTCCGCCTCGTGAGGAACTAGCAGAGGCGCCGCGGGGTGGTACCGGAACACTTCTTTGATGGTGGCTTGCAAGTATGGGAGCCTCGATATGTCGGATTCTTCGATTATTCTTTTGTCTCCGACGACGCTCTTAAGCTCTGCCTTCACCTTTGCCAGTTTTTGAGGGTGGAGTAGCAATTCAAGCATTGCCCATTCTGTTGTGGCTGAACTTGTGTCTGTTCCTGCTATTATTAGGTCCTAAGATAAAATAAATAAAAAAACAAAAAAAAAGTAAATGAGTTAGGAGAGTTACCAATGGAATTTAATTACTCCATCCGTTCCATAAATAGCGTTTTGTTTTTCTTGTTTCAATTTTTGAAAAGAATTAGCTTTTCAAAAAGTGTAGACGCTATCTATGGAACTAAGGGAGTGTTTGGCTTTGGAGAAAGAATCTCACCACAAACAAATGTTTGATTTCTTTGATGCTCAAGTCATACTCATTTCCTTCCACGAGGTCTAAGAGCGTTTCAAGAAAATCCTTCTTCTTCTGGTAATCAGTAGAAGAGGCCTCCCGTTGTTTGAGTCGTTGATCGATCATGCTCTGAACGATCTCGAGCACGGTCCCGAGGTGGTGGGTGATCTTCCGGCGGAGGCCTTGCGGATCGAGAGGGGCCAAGATGGGGAAGAAATCCGAAACATTGGGAAGGCCCATGTACCTGGTGAAACCGCTGACGTGCTCCTTCAATTTACTAGCAGGGGCGCCGTATTCAGTGAATTCAATGGAGAAGAGCGTGGCGAAGAGGAGGTTGGCCATGGTGGTGAAGGCGGCCTCCCCCACGTTCATCGCCCGCCGCTCGGCGCCGCAGCAGCTGACGTGGTCGGCCAGCTTCCGCAGCCTCTCCTGGCGGAGGCTCTGCCCGGCCTGAAGGGCTTGATGGGAGAAGAGATGCTCTCTGCCTATTCGCCGGAGTTTCTTCCACCGGTCGGAGGTGGCCGGCAGCATGGCCACGGAGACCTGCTCGTGGCCGTGGACGCAGATAGCGTTCGGGTTGAACGATTTCGACAGAACTAGGCCTTGTTTCTGCAGTACTTCCTTCGCCATCTCCGGCGACGAGGCGACGACGGTGAACTGAGTGCCGAGCTTGAGGGACATCAAGGGGCCGTAGGTTTTGGCGAGTTGGGCGAGCGATTTGTGTGGGTTTGCTCCGAGTTGGAAGATGTTGCCGAAGATCGGCAGCGGCGGCGGCCCCGGAGGAAACTCGCCGCCTCCTCCTCCTCGCGGCCGATTCGGACTCAGCTGCCTTGAGTAGACGACCCATGCTGCTGCAAAGGCTAAGGAAAGAAGAGTCAAAAGCAGTAGTTCCATTTTTTTGATCTCTCTGTTTTCCTATATGAAATTTGCTATTTAAAGCGAAATTTGTGGTGTGTTTAGCCAGTTTACTCTAACACGATATTTGTCTTCTAGACGTCAAATCCTATTCCAAATTAAAATGGGTTTTTAATGCGAAAATTGCTACTATTACTCATTTTTATTTATTATTCATTTCTTAATGTTAGAAGATAAAGGAATAAATAGAGTTTTGATTTTATTTATTTAAATAGAAATTTTAATTTTTTTTACCATTCCAACGTATACGAAACGAGTTTTTTTTTTCTTCTATTTATTCTTAAATCTTCAATTTTCGGGTGTGTTTGGTTAGAAGTTATAATTCGGTAGGATTAATAGACTTGAGATTATTAATATGAATAAGAAGTGAGATTAGTTATCTATATTGATGTTTGGTAGGTATGATTAAAAAGTAAGATAACTTAAATTATGTGCCTGGTATGTATGATTAAACACTAGATTAAAATAGAAAATATAAAGAATGACAAAAATACCCTTAACATTTTTTTAGGAAAAAAAAAACTTATTTAATAGTACTAAATTTTATCTGCTTACCACTTCAGTTCTTAATATTTTTTATTTTTCATGAGAAATATGTAAATTTAGTTTTTAATAATAAATCAACCTAAGAATGGCCAACTCAATTTCTTCATTTTTTTTAGGAAATCATTTTTCATTCTTAAGTAAATAACGTGATCAACAAATTGAATTTTAACAACTCTAGACCTCTATTCTCAATTTATGGTATAATCAGTAGTATTATAAAATTGCCTTAAACCGCCACTTTCCTTAGGCCTCTATTCTCATCAGTAAATAAAATTATATCTGCGAAGAAATCAAATTCAGCAAAAAAAAAAAAAAGTAACTTGGCAGCGAATTCAAAGATTATACGATTTGAGGGTAAAAGAGTAAAACATAAAAATAATCATAGAAACTGTTGAAGTAGGTGAAATAAATTTAAGGGTGACAAGAGTTTGTTTAACTTGAGCATACATTATTTTAAGCATGGACCTTCCATTAATCCCGGGCCTCCAACATAATGAGCCTTAGATACCAAACAGACAAATAAGCCCAAATTATTAATTTATCTACGCTAATCTACCCTATCAAACACAGTGAGATTGAGGGCCGGGGTGTCAATTTTAGCTGGAAATATGGGCCGAGTTGATTGGAGAAAATTAATTTTAGGGCTGAGGCTAGGCCCACAAAATGTAAATATTTTGGTATCATTAAAAATGGTTGGAATTTCTTGCAGCTTCAAAGTCTAACGTCTGTTTCCATTTCTCCCTATGTAGTTTACTCCCAATGTAGAATAGGCTATGGATCTAACTAGGTACACATAAGCAATAATATGAATAAATATATATTCGCTGCAGACATATCCTTAGGATGAAATGAAATATGCCTTCTACATTTTTTTTATCAAGACCAACCACTCACCCAGCAACAGTTTCTGGTCAACGATATCTTTAAAAATTAAATCATTGTCTTGAAAATTATTCATAGACCTGGTTAATTAGAGGCCTTAAAGTCAACTCTACCGACGATCCACTGCCGGTATCACTCCTCAGGCGCCGTGGCTCATTAATTCATTTAATATGTACATTAAAATATCACACGAATTTCGCAAAATTAAAAGGAAAGAAAAAGAAAAGAAAAGAAAAGAAAAAGAAATCATAGTTGTCAATTAAACAGAGGCCGTCGTGCTCTGCGATTCACAACGCCCCTTGTTGAAATCTCTAACCACCTTGGTTAGTAAAATCATAATGAATGGCATCATAACCGAAATCACGATGAAAAACGTGGATAACATGCCGGCGGGCGCGATCGCCACCATGCAGGTATCGTAGGTCGCCGTGAGTGCAAAAAGCGCCACTCTGAGCTCAAACTGCAGCGGGAGGCCGAGGGTGAGGAAGTTCATCATGTGGAGGGACATGAAGAAGCCGGCGGAGTTGAACAGCAGGAACAAGCTGTACGACACGTAGTTCTTGCTGCCCATGACCGACTGCCCTGCCTTGTGGCGTGTCATCTGCCTGATGCTGCTGCTGTTTCTGGCAGCAGCAGCATCAGGCAGGTAGTCATCCTCCCACACGCCACCAGGAGGGCTGAGCACGGCCTGGTAGGTGGCTGTCGCTATCAGTACCGTTATGACAAGCAGCGTGTTTCTCGCTGTGCTCGGCGACTCTCTGGCCTTGTCGTACTTGAAGTACTCCTGCAGCTTCTGAGACGCAGATTTGAGACGAGCCGGCCTTCTCGGTTCCCGAGGACTTCTCGACTGATCCTGGTCGGGAACTTGAGTGTTTGCTGCTCTTGCTGGAGCCGGAGCTCCAGCAAGAGTCAGAATCTCCTCAATGTCGGTGTCGCCGCCTTCTGACATCAAGACATCAAAAGCCGTGAGGCCCCTTTTGTTCAACGAGTTCACCACCAATTGTCCCTTAAAGCAAGAATTGTTCTCCAGCAGCAGATCGAAAACCTCATATTGCTTTGCGGAAGCAGCAAGGTGCAACACGGTGTTGCCTCCGCCGTCCTTGCTATTCAAAACTTCGCCGCCATTGTTGAGGTGCTGGCAAAGGAGCTTGAAAGCTTCAAACTGACTGTACTTCACGGCAAGATGAAAGCATGTCTGGCCTCTGGCACTCGCCTGCACAATCGAATCCGAAGAAACGGACAGCAATTCTGCGATGACTCCAATCCTGCCTTTGGCAACTGCAGTGTGAAGAGGGATTCTCCCATCCTTCCCCTTCACTAGGCAAAGATGGCTCCCCACTTTCAACAGCTCTTTCACTATCTCTACATTCCCTTTAGCAGAAGCAATGTGCAGAGGGGTAAAGCCGCCTCCATTGATTTCTTCGGCGAATTCCGGGCTCAAGATCAACATCTCTTTCACAAAATCAAGATGGCTACCGGTGCAAGCGATGTGTAACAGAGTGTCTCCTTCTCCCAAAGCTGCAGTTTGGAGCATGAAAGGATCGTGCTTGATCAGGTTCTGCAGTTCCTCCACGTCTCCTTTCATGGCGGCCTCAATCAGCCTCTTGTCCATGCTACTTAATTATGGCCTATGTTTTTTGTTCTTGAGGATTTGGTTCATGTTTACAAGGAAATATAAATTTGTCAAAGGATATGCTTTTTATTTTTATTTATTTATATATTTTAGGAAGCTAATCGTGTGAGTAGGTCGTCTACTGACGTATGAATGGTAAAATATTTATTGTTGAATATATGCAAAAGTCAGAGTAATGTTCGAACATGAGACTTTGTCTCTTAGCTATATTAATGGGTTCACATCTCAAACACAAATTTTCAATTAATATCACAACTTTCATATTGGCGTTTACATTTTTATTTTGAAATTTTTGATTTTTTTGATTTTTTTATTGTTGGGGGTATAATCAGCTCTATCCAAAAATTGTAAAATTAAACTAAAACAATTCAAAAATAAAAAATAAAAAATAAAAAAATACTAATATCGTCGCAATTAGTACATTACACGCTAGGCTCTTTTCTCATATTAAAAAAAAAATAAATCTAATCTATTTACTATTAATTCGATATGTATTTGGCCCATGTTTGGGTTTTTTTTTGTTCATAAAGGGAACCAAATAATCGATTTCATTACTTGTTGTTTGATTTGATCATTCAAGTAATGTTATCGATAACCTTTAGTTGATGTTAACTCAGTCTACCAAATTGTTACCAAAAAAAAATAGGAGAAACATGGGGAACGTGAATTTTTTATAAATACTCCCGTCCACGAAGAGTAGACACAAAATTTTAGATGTTGAGTTTAATGCATTGTGATGATATATTAATAAATTAAAGTGTTAAAGTAAAATAATTGTAAGTCTCTCTAATATTTTTATGAGTGCTAAAGTGTTTATGTATTGCGGGACTCATTACTAAAAAATGAGAGTGTCTATAAAAGGTGAACGTCTTAATATAATATTAGTATTTAAAGATCGGATCGAGTAATTCATTTCTATCATTGATTCAATAAAAGTTATAATTATTGTTACAATTTCTCACTTAATTCGGTTCCATTCTCTTTCCATTCTTCTATTTCTAATTGAGTACTTAACATTTCAACAAGCACAGGTTATGCAAAGTTTTCTTCCTAAATCTTAAATATTCCACCTCGTAAAAGGACAACCGGTATTGATAGAGTTTGCTGAGCAATGCAATTTTAGGACCGAGAAAAATAAGTTTAGTCGGGCTCAGCCCGTCAAATATAAATGGGCCTAAAAGGCCTGTTTTCTAGGTGGGCCTTCCAATACACACACAAAGTAGGGAAGACTTTTGGATTTCGATCCCCTGCGCTTTTGCTCTCTCTATTTCTTTTTTTATTTTAATATTGTTGTAACTTGATTTTTTCATTGCTTTTGTTAATAACCCGTACATTTTAGTCTCTAATAAAGTTTTTATTTTTTTTTTAAACTCGATTTGTTTTTCTTCCCCTCTAACTTCAAAAAATGAATAATAACATAAATTGAGTTTAAATTTTTATATATTTTGTAAATTTAATGAATTTAATATTAATTTCTAAAGTATTAGAATATAAAACGATAGAAAAAATCAAAAAAATAATGTTAAAGTGAACAAACGGCGATAGGTGGCCACGAAAGTGCTCATGGTTGGGGATGCAGCATATCATTCCTCTTACTACTGAGGATAGTCAGAGTGAGGAATTTGCAAAGGAAAAGAGGTGCGAAATTTATTTCGAAAAGTGAGTAGCTAGCCTCAAAGCTTGATAGGAATAGCCCAAAAGGGTTTTTTTTTATGCAAGGCTAGGCCAAACACATCTTCTCTTTGGAGTGATTTGGATGCAGCACTTGCTTCTATTTCCCAATCAAAATTATGGCATAACGTTGCCACCATGCAGGGCAACATGCGGCTAGCTAGCGGCAATCCAGGGCAAATTCTTCGTCCCGATCCAAACGGAATCAGCTCGAAATGCTGCCCTTGAAAGTCGATGATGTCCTTACCTAAAAATCTTTCGGGCTCAAAGCTCTCGGGATCCTTCCATATGTTAGGATCTCGAGAGATTGCCCAAATGTTGACGAATATTGTTGTATTTTTGGGTATTCTGTATCCCTTCACTAGCGTCTCCTCCTCCGATGCGTGAGGAGCTAACAGAGGTGCTGCGGGGTGAACGCGCAGGACCTCTTTGATGGTGGCTTGCAAGTACGGGAGTCTTGACATGTCGGATTCTTCGATTACTCTCTTCTCTCCGATTACACTGTTAAGCTCTGCTTTCACCTTTGCCATTTTCTGAGGGTGGAGTAGTAATTCCACCATTGCCCATTCTGTCATGGCTGAAGTCGTGTCTGTTCCTGCAATTATTAGGTCCTGATTAAGAAAAAGTCATTAGCCAAAAGCTCTGCCAAAAGCTCTGATACCATGACAGAGTTCCATCTCATCTAAAAGCTCGAACTTGTAGAGAGATGTGTAAAATTTATTTTTTATTATAATTCCCAATAAAAATATAGCTTAGTTACTTAATCTCGAAATTAATTAAGAGAAAGAGAGAAATTAATTAGATGATCGATTCTCACCACTCACCAGAAACAAATGCCTGATTTCTTTCATGCTCAAATCATACTCATTTCCTTCCATGAGATCAAGGAGGGTTTCGAGAAAGTCATTCTTCTTCTGGTAATTATTAGTCGAAGAAGAAGAAGAAGAAGAAGAAGAAGAAGAAGAAGAAGAAGAAGAAGAAGAAGAAGAAGACGAGGCCTCCCGTTGTTTGAGTCGTTGCTCGATCATGCTCTGAACTATCTCCACCAAACATCCCATGTGATAACTCATCTTCTGCCTGATTCCTTGCAGATCAAGAGGAGCAAGGATGGGAAGGAAATCAGAAATATTGGGAATGCCCAAACCCTTGGTGATAGCGCTCACATGCTCCTTCAGTTTGTTATCAGAGGCTCCGTACTCGATGAATCCGACCGAGAAGAACGTAGTGAAGATGAGGTTGGATATGGTGGCGAAGGCGGCTTCTCCCACGTTCATGGCGCGCCGGTCGCCGCTGCATCTGCTGACGTGGTCGGCCAGCTCCCGCATCCTCTCTCGCCGGAGACTCTGACTGGCTTGAAGAGCTTTGTTAGAGAAGAGGTGCTCTCTCGATATCCGTCGGAGTCTCTTCCACCCGTCGGAGTTGGCCGGCAACATGGGCATCGAAACCTTGCCGTGGTCGTGCACGCAGATAGCTTTCGGGTTGAACGGATTCGAAAAGATACGGTCTTGTTTCTGCAGTACTTCCGTCGCCAGTTCTGGCGACGAAACTACCACGACGAACTGAGCCCCGAAGCGGAGGGACATCAGAGGACCGTAAGTTTTGGCGAGTTGGGTGAGTGATTTGTGCGGGTTGGACCCGAGTTGGAAAATGTTGCCGAAGATGGGCAGAGGAGGCGGCCCGGGAGGAAACTCGCCTCGTCGTGGCCGCCGCCGAAAGTAGACGATCCATGCCGCTACAAAGGCGACGGAAAGAAGAAAGAAAAGTAGTGGATGCATTTTTTTGGTTTATGTTTTGTTTGTAATTAACCTTTGCTTGGATGCATACCTCTCTTCATAGGAGTTGGCTATTTTATAGCGAAATATGTGTTGTGTTTTACTTTCGCAGTTTTACTTTACCATGTGAATTCTAATTAAATACGGAGTATTCAATTTAGCTTTTAACCTTGTGGATTTTCAAATTATGATCACGTATGTCGACAACATTTTTAATTGAACTAGTAGTGAAATTTTTATCTATATTAAATTGGTCGATGTACCTTATATTTTCGTGTTGCATTTTATATTGTACGAATAAATGATCGTCATTTTTAATACTAATATATTTTATAAATCAACATTTTTATTTATGGAAATAATTGATTATTACTGAGTATAAAAACATTCTTAACATATGGCGATACCATCTTTCAGTACAATAAAAATGCAATACGCAAATGTAATAAAAAATCAGAACTACTTAAAACTACTCTTATTAGTTTAACATATTTCAAAAAATCCAAATTTTCAATTACCGCGCATAAAATTCTTTGTCACAAAACTAGATAGCACTATCCAATATTCTATGCTCCATTGCTAATTTTATCATTTTATATTTTCTCTGTCCCGTATAGGGATGGACCGGTACGGTATATTGAAAAATTTTCGCCATACCGATACCGTACCGAAAATTTTCGGTATGCATACCATTACCATACCGAACATTTCGGTATACCGATTTTCGATATACCGTAAATTCGGTATGGAACAAAGTCCATACCAATACCGTACCGAATTCTCGGTATACCGTACCAAAGTTCGGTATACCGAAAAATTGATTTTTCTGAAAGTGTTTATGAAATGTTAGTGTCATATATTATCTACTTGTATTATACATCTTTAACAAATATAAATTAAATTCGCAATATTATTGATATTATAGTACAATACAATTGTTGTCTTTGTTAGTATATGTATTTAAATATTTGATCGCTAAAGATTAAAAGACAGATTACATATATTATATTTGTAATGTTTTTTAAATAATACTAACGTATTGAAAATTAGTTAAAATGAAATTAGAATATAATTAATATTAAAAAAATGTAAGTTTTTGATAATTTTCGGTATATATTGAAAATTGGTACATATCGAACATTCGGTATCTCGGTATAATCGGTATGTATCGAAGTTTTGGTACACCGAATGTTCAATATACCATTAATTATGGTATTTTCGGTATTTTTCAGTACGGTATGTCCGGTATACCTTCGTTTTGGTAAATTTGTCCACCCCTAGTCCCGTAAACTTAGTCTTGCTTATTATAACAGTCCGATAAATTTAGCTTATATTTAAAATGGAAAGTCTAAAATCTATTCAATACAATAAATATTCTCAAGATTTTATGAAATTACAAATATAGTAGTATATGTGACTGAGCTTTAAAAAAAAAAAAAAAACCCTACACTTTATCCAAAATGTCTCTTTCATATTTAACATTTTCCAAAAATACCCTAAAAACTACTTGTATTTAGTTACCTTTACGATAATATAATATGCTTTATAAAATATCTCAATGGCATCCCGCAAGAGCATCCTGATTAATATATCCACGAACGTCAATCCTGAATAATTAATTGATCATGCTGATTAATGCATATATATATTACATTAAGAGATAATATTGTCGTAATCAAGATATACTTATTAAAAGAAAAACTTATTGTTTAACAAATATGATAGTAACCAAAATAGTAGTATTAATTATATACCTGATTTTTTCATAAGAAATTGGAAAATGAACTCTTCAAATAATAGAGATAAAGGTCATTGTCGCTTTCTTAAAGAGGAGCTATCTCTAGGGCATCGAAAAGAAGACAGCAAGTGTATCTTTCTTTACGGACTTTTGTCGAACAGCTGCGACGCGATATGCATGCAAAAACAAGTAGTAAAACACAGAAAATAATACGTGTCGAATTTAAATAAATATATGTTGAATTTATTATAATATGGTAAATTAGCAGTTAGTCGCTGGCCAATAACTAAGTTCAGCTTCAGAATACATTAAAATATACGAATAATTTTTGTTTAATCCAGAATCGATGATGCAGTAGCATATTAAATATATTTAACATGGATCTCTCATCTCGAGTCATCGAAAATAAGACGGCAAGAGTATCTTAATTAAGCAACCGTCGAAAATAATACAACGAATTTTGATTGAGAATCATGATCACATGCGGTAGAAATGCATCTTTTATTGCATTTATGATTGAAAATCATAATCACGGTACAAACTACAGTAGCAATGCGCAATCTGGACTCTCTATTGCATTTTCGATTTACAACTCCTATTTTATCAATACACAATCATCATGCGTCCACAATATTTTCAAAACTAATATTGATTAAAAATTTCTCTAAACTAAATGATTGGTTATGGTTTATTTATTTATTTATTTATAAATACATGGCAATGACGATCATTTATTGATACAATAAAAAATACTTCATCCGTCTACCATTTACTAACACTATTCTTTTATTGAGACGTCCACGATTTACTTAACATTTTCATTTTGGAACGTAAGCCCCACAATCACTTTAACACTCTACATTTTCACTTTGACATTTTAATACAGTTACAAAAATATTAGTCGGACCCACACAATTATTTCACTTTAACACTTTCATTTATTAATACATCAACAAAACACATTAAACTCGATACCCGAATTTTTAGTCCAGTAAATCATGGACGGAGAGAGTATCACACACAATGCAACAGGCAGTGTCCAAACGAAGGGATGAAAACTTAAATGGGAAATATATATGGTACTACATAGCAAAGTGTTGATTACAAATTACTCTTTAATGTACGTAGATGAGCTTCGAATTTCTCCATATCTTGTTTGGTCAAGTGAATCAATGCTTCTATTCCTCCACCACTTTGCTCATCCGTAAAAATAACGACATTCTTATAGGGGAACCGGTCCAACCCGACCCAGACTGGCCTGCCCCACCCGAAATCTGCTTCGTACAAAGGAAACCCGCATATGCTCGAGAAGGTAAACATAACCACCGTCTCTTTCACTAGATTTGCAATGATATCCGCACCAGCCTCGACGCCGCTGTTGACGGCTTTCACGGCTTCCCTAATTTTCCTGACAACCTCGACGCCGCCATCATCCGCTGCCGGCAACGCCATCGAAATCCCCATTATGTTACCAAAATGGTATTTCGACAAAGGCGGGTCGACCAGGCCCCGGATATTTATTGCATGACTCACAATGTGGGTCTTATTCGGGTCGGATCTCGCGCCCGTGGCGGATATGAATTGGGTCCATATAAAAGCCGACAGCGCCTCCACCCGGCTCGGACGGTGGCCGCCGCCGCCGGAGTACCTTTCCCGGAGAAGGGAAACTGTGGCGGCGGGGAATGTATAGATTCTGGTGGCAATCTCTTCTTTACATATCACGCCGGCGGGGTTTAACCCGGAGGTATCTTGCAGTGGAGGGAAATACGCGGCGGCGTCGAACTTTGGGAGGCCGTATTCCTGGTTTCTGGCGACGGCGGCCCACGTGCTGGTGAACGTGAAGACGGATAAGCCGTCGGCGATCTTGTGAGAGAGGAGTACACCGACTGCGACGCCGCCGCAACGGAAATAGGTTGCTTGAACAGCCAAGCAAAATTGTTGGGGCTCTTCCATCTTGTAAGGTGGTAGGAATTTGTGTATGATTTTGTAGTTTTGTTGGGGATTGACATGCGAGAGATCGCAGTTTGCTTCCGCTTCGAAGAAGGGTGCGCCGCCGTCGTTGCAGTCGACGTAGAGGTTTCCGACAAGGCGGCCGGCGACGGGGTAGTATATGGAGAGGACCTCCGATAAGGATTTCTTGAGGTGCTTTGATATTTCGGAGTTGGAAATTTTGGGATTTGATTGGTAGAGGTAAATACAGGGTGCGTAAACTGGTGGCGATGATTGATCGAGAAGAGAAAGGTGGTGCTTTTGCAGAAATTTTGGGATAGGTGGAGATGGTTTGATAGTTTCTACACAGAATATCTTAGTTTCAATCTCCATTTAGTTTCTCACTGCATATTACCAACGGATCGGAGTGGTTTCTCTTTCTATGATGGAGTATAAAAGAAGATGATGTTCTACTTAGCCGTCTTGCATGAACAGTATATATACTTGAGCTAATACTATAAGATACTCCCTCCAGATACTCCCTCCGTCCCATTAGAATACACATATTTCTTAAATATATGTGAGGTATAAAATAATAAAATATGTATATTCTAATGGGACAGAGGGAGTATATAAATTGGGTAAAGTAAACTAATAAATGATCATAGAGAAAACTTTGTTTTGTAATCCCTCCGTCCATGAAATCTGCGCATAGAATCTTTCGACACGCATCTTAAAGGAGATGTTAAGATAAAATTTAGGTATCACTTGATATTGTTTATTATTCTACTTGTTGTAGAGTATAATACACTATATCAAATATGACTTAAATTTTATCTTAACATCCAGTTTTCGACATATTGAAATGTGTGTTGAAAGATTATATGCGTATACTTCGTGGACAGAGGGGGTATATAGCTTGGCTCATATAAAAATACTACTAATGTAAGAGTGCTAGAAAAATGATGATTTGTTGTTCATGATAGATGTTCATGTTCATTTCTTGTTATTTGGTTTGAGCAGTGTTCTATACGTTGAATCCGCCTAGGCACTTAGCGACATCCTAATTATCGGTCAAATTAAAGTTTAATTAGTTTTTAGGTGTGAATAATTAGTCTCTAGGTGTGAATTAATCGATATTCACATTAAATAGGTTGTTTCGATATGTGATTTGGATGACTAGCGATTTTTAGAACATTGAATTTGAGTAATAAGTTAACCATTATTTTTAATTCGGGGTATCCCAATTCACCAAATTATTAAGAGAAACAAGGGAAAAGAGAATCTCTTACGAGTAGTTCATTAATCTCCTACAAGACCATAGATTTTTAATTTCCAACTGGAATCGCTTATTACATAGGTAAAATTTATTATACAAGACCATAGATTTTCCGAGTGGAATCCCTTATTACATATATAGGTAATTAAATTAACCACCGCCGATTTTTCTAGTATTTATTCAAGAAAGCAATTTATAGCTTAAAATGAGCCATGCACGCTCAAAGCATCAAAACCTTTCAAACCTTGATAGGAATAGCCCAAAGGGGAGTTTTCTTTTGCAAGGCAAGACCAAACACATCTTCTCTTTGGAATGGTTTAGAATCAGCCCCAGCTTCAAGTTTCCAATCAAAGTTATGGCACAATGTTCCCACCATGCACTCCAGCATGCGGCTAGCCAGTGCCATCCCGGGGCAAATTCTTCGTCCCGATCCAAATGGAATCAGCTCGAAATGTTGTCCTTGAGAATCAATATCTTTACCTAGAAACCTTTCAGGCTCAAAACACTCGGGATCTTCCCATGTGCTCGGATCTCTAGTAATTGCCCAAAAGTTGACTATTATCTTCGAGTTCTTGGGGATTCTGTATCCATGTACTCGCACTTCCTCTTCCGCGACACGAGGAAATAAGAGGGGTGAGATAGGGTGATAGCGCAAGACTTCTTTGACGGTGGCTTGCAAGTATGGGAGCCTTGAAATGTCGGATTCTTCTATTATTCTCTTGTCTCCGACAACGCTCTTCAGCTCTGCTTTCACCTTTGCCAGTTTGTCGGGGTTGAGTAGTAATTCTACCATTGCCCACTCCGTTGTGGCCGCACTTGTGTCTGATCCTGCTCCAATTAGGTCCTAATCAAGGTAATTAAATTAGAGTAGATGAGTAAGAAGCATATATAGATCTCTATACATGGAAAAATATATATAGTGCTAGCTTACCGAACACAAATGCTTGATTTCTTCGATGTTCAAATCGTACTCATTTCCTTCCATGAGGTCGAGGAGCGTCTCAAGAAAATCACTCTTCTTCTGGTAATTATTAGTCGAAGAAGAAGAAGAAGAAGATGGCTTCCGTTGTTGGAGTCGCTGCTCGATCATGCCCTGAACTATCTCCAACACGCTCCCGAGGTGATAACTGATCTTTCGCCGGAGCCCCTGTGGATCTATGGGAGCGAAAATGGGGAAGAAATCCGAAATATTAGGGACTCCCATATACCTTGAGACAGAGTCGACATGCTCCTTGAATGTGTTTCCGAACTCAGAATCCGAAGAGCCGTATTGGATGAGCTCCGTGGAGAAAAGCGTGGCGAACATGAGGTTGGACATGGTGGTGAAGGTGGCTTCTCCCACGTTCATGGCGCGACCTCCGCCGCTGCAGCCGCTGACGTGGCCGATTAGCTTCCGCAAGCTCTCATGGCGGAGATCTTTAGTGGCCTGAAGAGCCTGATTGGAGAAGAGCTTCTCTCTAGCTATACGCCGGAGCTTCTTCCATTGATCGGAGCTGGCGGGCAGCATGACCATCGAAATCTGCTCGTGGCCGTGTACGTACATTGCCGCCGGATTGGATCGATTCGACAAGACGAGGCCATGTTTTTGCAGTATTTCTCTCGCCATTTCCGGCGATGAGGCGACGACAGTGAACTGGGTGCCGAGCCTGAGGGACATCAAAGGGCCGTAGGTTTTGGCGAGTTGACTCAGCGATTTGTGTGGGTTTGTTCCGAGTTGGAAAATGTTCCCTACAATCGGCAGAGGTGGCGGCCCCGGAGGGAAACCACGCCGCCTCAAGCCGGACCACCTCGAGTAAAGAACCCATGCTGCTGCAAAGGCGAAGGAAAGAAGCATGAAATTGAGAAGATTCATTTTTTGGATTCTTGTGTTTTTAATCCTCCCCTTCCATGGAGTTTGCTATTTAGTTTGCTATTTAAAGCGAGTTCAATCATACTGTGATTAGTCTAATTAATTAAGAAGTTGAATTTAACTTTGTGGTTGATAACTGTGATTAGCCATTATTTAAAAACCATTTTGTTCAACATCATGCATAGGAGGGACTAGTAGGCTGTGACCAGGGGCGGATCCAGAAGAAAATATCGAGGGGAGCCGGGACAAGGCCGAGGGAGCTGTAGGGACAAGGCCGAGGGAGCTGTAGTGTAGTTTTTTCAAAATTTTATCAAAATTATAGTTATAAAAAAAACAAAAAAAAATTTGGAGGGTGCCCATGTACCCCTTTGCCCCTTCTTGGGTCCGCCCCTGGCTGTGACGGAGGGAGTAATTAGTAAAGTTAAACAAAATCATAAAATATCAAAACGGGGATGGAGGGAGTAATTATCGGAACACAATTGAGACATTAAAGTTTGGACATAAGATGCCATGTGATATCTATAGCGACTCTTTTGCTGGTGGGATCAAAGATTTTCTCAAACCAAAATATTGAATTGATTATTTAATTTATTATGATATAATAAGTCATTATGAATTAGCTTGAAAATTTGTTTTAGTACAAATAGCTTCAAACCTTATCGTATAGCCCTAGCCAACAGTACTGAAACATTTGGTTTTTAGTACACCTATTTTTAGGGCTATAAAAAAAATAGATGTAGATTAGGAACTCTATTGCCGCATCAAATATTTAAATATGTACTCCTAGATTTGTAACTCTTCACGTACGGCGATACCGATATTTACTAATCAATTTAGGCTGTTATCTTATTATTATTATTATTATTATTATTATTATTATTATTATTATTATTATTATTATTATTTTCAATTTTAGTTATATCCGACACTTGTTTAATAACTTATTAGTTAGTCAACTTTATTGCCCGTTTTAGTCTTCAGTCAAAATAATAAAGAAAAAAGAAAAAAAAAAAAAAAAAAAAAAAAAAAAAACAAGACATTAACATCATGTGTACATGGCGGATTCGTTACGCTGCTTTTAGTTATGTTTCATATTATATTGTATTTATTTATACTTATTCGAACAAAATGTCAAAATCCACATGGGATCAAATATTAATTTTAGCTAATTTTATGTAATTTTTTCAGCAATTTTAATTAATTATGATATTGCTTGATAATTACATTCTAGGGTGCGTTAATTCAATTAGAATTTATAATTATTTTTTAACTTATTTTTATTAGTATTAGGGTTGATAAATATAAATTAGTGTATATGATTTTAAAAAAATTATTTTTTGTTATAAATGGTTATTATGATTTACTATTGTATGGTAGTAATTTTTATTTTTATAAAAAATAATATTAAATTAATAAAAAATAATATAAGGGACATGGTTGTAACACCAAAATTCAAATAGAGATGATTTGATCCGTTTTAAACCTGTGCTCGACTATCTTTTAAAAGCAGTTTGGATCTTCTATTGCATTTGTATGTGACATCTTCTATTGCATTTATGGATAATTGACATGCGACATAATCAATGATTTAGGATTTAAGATTTATATAAGGGAAATATATACCCTAACATTTGAAATTTCTAAACCCTAGGATTTCCCACATGTCATTAATATATTTATGTAATAGAATATGCAATACAATTTAGCAATAGAGGATCTCATTCGCTTTTGAAATATGTGTATTTTTATTTTTTAATTAAAATTACAATAATAAAATGATCCCATCGAATTTCGACAAGTACTAAACTAGTAATATTTTCAAAATTTGATAGTTGCAATCCATCCCGCGTGTGATGCATTTTTGGTGTTTTATACTCCGTATATTGAATTAATTGATATATTATCAATGATCCTGAGAATGCTTCCTCCAAAGATAAGTATTATTTGCAATATTAAAATAGTGAATATACATAGATATATCCATACAAGTTAATAATGTCAAATAGTGTCTAAGAAGATAAAAAATACAAATTATGTCAAATTATGTTCTTATGTTGCATTTTGGGACAAAGATACTCATACTAATTTAAAATAAAATACCGTACGTTCATTTCAATTTTCATTTTTGAAAATTCTCTCTACCCTAAATTTTCTCTCTACTCTTCCCTTCCCTGCCTTCCACCTCTTTCTGCAGCCACATGGGGTGCCTCTAGACACCGGTGTCGTCCACCGCCTTCTCTAGCACGACCTCCACCGGGAGCCTTCTCGTAGGCGGCGGCGCTGCCCCTTCGAACATTGCCTGGCCGGTGCGCCGCGCCGCCTTACTCTCGTTCATGATTTTGGGACGGATTCGGGAGCGTTTGACTGCATTTTGGAGGCACTAGAAGTCTGTGGAAAGAGGATCGTAGAAAGGCGAGTCGGGAGTGGTGAAGCCAAACATCGACTCTGCTTCCTTTTTTTTTAGTGAAATATGTTTCTGCTAATGATTGGCATTGACACGTGAGAATGGAGGAAATGAGAGCTATTGGTATCTCGGCGGGGTGAGCACGGAGGTACCCGCAGAGGTGTGCTCTGCGAGCGCCTCTTCAGAGATTGTGCAGCAAAAAAATGGGAAAAACGAAGAACAATGAACACACAAAGATGGTTTTTCTTGCAAGATATATGAATATATATATCTTGCAGTGCCTCAAGACAAAAAGAATTCACTAGAATAAAGTGAATTACAAGAAGTCGAGTAAAATACTAAAAAGAAAATCTAACAAAAGTTAGAGAACTACTCGACTAAACTATGCTCTCGATAGAAAGTATATTCTTCTCAGCCCCACTCCATCTTGTGCGTCTTCGTCTCTTTATATAGGTGCTAGAACTTGCTCTCCAAGCCTCCACATATAAGAGATAAGATCAAATCTTATCTTCCCATATTTAAGAGATAAGGAAAAAATCTTCACCATATTTTCCATGATTCTCTGAGCAAATCTTCTTCCCCTTAAACCTAGCCAAGATTTTATGAAGAAATACAAAAATAATAATCTAGTTGAAACTAGATTCCAACAAGAGCAAGATAAGAAATGAGATCATCATGGTTTTGGCAATCATGTTTAGGAATTTAGAATGGGTGAATTTTGAATCTAGGGCTTGTCATGCTAGATTTATGGATTTTTGATGCAATATATGCTAGATTTTATTTTTGGATCTATGAATTGTTCATAGCGACAATTAGATTTTTGGATTTCTTTGCTTTTTTTTGGTACATTATCTGATTTTATTTTGATTATATGAACTGGATTGGGAGTTGCATTTGGGCATATTGGGATTATTTGGTGTTGATAGTCCCAATAGGTCCAGTTCTGATTTAGGGTTTCTTCATCTTGTTGGGGATCATGCATTATATTGGATTGAAATCATGCTTTTCTGATTTTCTGAACCAGATTAGGGTGTTGCAGTTGGGTCTATTGGGACTATTTTGTGCTAATATTTCAAATAGGTCCAGTTCTCATTTTAGGGGGTTTTTCATCTTATTTAGGATCATGCATTTTTAAGATTGAAATCATGTTTTTATTATGATTATATGGAATGGACTGGGGGATTGTTGTTGAGCCTATTATGACTATTTGGTAATAATAGTCTCAATAGGTCTAGTTCTGATTTAAGATTTTTTCATCTTGTTTGGATCATTAATTTTTTGGATTGAAATTATGTTGTTATTCTGATTATATAGACTGGATTGGGGAGTTGCAGTTGGTCCTATTAGGGCTTTTTGGTGTTAATAGTCCCAATAGGTCTAATTCTCATTTATGTGATTTTTTTAAGGAAAAAAAAGTTAGAAATTAAAAAAAAAAACGTAGAATTTGAAGAAAAAAAATTCAAAAAAATGTAAAAAACGTCGATTTTTTTTTTCAAAAAAAAATTCAGAAAATCAAAAAAAAAAATCAGAAAATCAGAAACTTCAGGAAAATAAATAAATAAAATAAAGTCAAAAAATTAGTCAAAGTCAAACTCATTAATGGTATTTTGGTCAAAATAGGCACAAAAAGTCAAAAAATGGACATTATTTGTATTTATTATGTTCCTAGATATTATTTGGCATTTGTTAACTTATATGGACATATAAAAAAATTCTCATTAAAATATAGGTACAAATGGTCTGTTCGAGCCATAAAACGAATTGCGTCGAGGTTCGACATCCCGTTCGAGCTATTCGAGCTGCATAACAACTTCTACTTACGAGCCGTCAATTAATTACAGGCGTACGTGATACATCTGAGTCGAGAAATCACTAGAAATCAATTACCTTTTTTTTTCTCCCTATTTTTAAACCTTAGAAAAAATTATGTTATTTCTATCAATGGTAACTTAGTTTTTTTAAAAAAAATCGTGGTTAATTAGGTTTTTTTTAATTGAATTGATGGTTACATATTTAAAACCATTGAAAGTACTAATTTTATGGGATGTACCCTCTATCCCATTAATGGTGTCCCAAAATTTAATTTATTCTATTTTTATATTATTTTTTATAAAAATAAATACTATAATATAGTAAATTATAATAGACATTTATAGAAAAAATTGATTTTTTTTTTACATTATATACTTTAGTTTTGAATTTATCAATTTTAATATACTAATAAAAGTAAAATTAAATGCTAAAAAATAATTATAACCCTAATAGGGATGGGTGAACCCTTGAAAATAATCATAAAATTAAACTAAATCATTATAAAATAAATTTATTGAAAAAAATATATAAAACTAATAAAAATTGAATTTTAGGACACGATTGAGATATCGGAATTGAGACGGAGGATCCCAAGTCTAATTTATAACTCAGTCATGACCAGAGGTAAGGTCTCATGTAACTTCAAAAGCATCCCAAACAAGTTCTTACTAGAATTCTAAAGAAGACGACCTATTATAGCGACGTGAGTGAGACTTTTTACATGAAAAATGAAATTTTATTAATTTATTTTCAAACTTTTGATAGATCAGTTATACATATATGGTAACAATAACAAACCATTTCCTTTTTGATTTTCTATCTTGAATCCCATATCACATTTGTACCTGTTCCTATTTTTTTATTTGGCCGTCTTAAAATTTATGACCCCTTTCCTATTTGGAAAATAATTAGGCAACTAATAGTACTATTAGCAAATCTCTTATTAAACTTAACATTGTCTAATTAAATCTCATTATCCACTCACCTCACATCAATAAAAGTTTAGATTATCATAACTTGCTCGTTTGTTTTTTGATTTTTATACCAAATTAAAGTCTAAAAATGATCTTTCATTTAAAAACAGACATCAATATGTGTTTATGTATCTATGATGCTTTAGTTTTAAAATATGCCTAAATAAATAAACAACACTTCCTTCCTAAACACAAAACACTTTAAATACTAAACACCACGTCTTAATTTTCGTACCGAAAAAAAAATGATCTTCAATCTTGAGCCGAAGGGAGTACTTTTTAGTTAGCCCGCTTTGCATTTTGTTTTTCTTATTTTTTGGATTTGTGGGGCATTGGGTTCTGGGCCTGAGGTGTTGGGCCGCAGTGTGGCCGGCTGCATGAGAATTTTTGTCTTATAAAGTTATACTCACTCCATTTTATTCAATTGACTACTATTCTTTTCAGTACGGTAACTAAGGAGAGAGAGAGTTTAATTTTTAATTTTTTAATTTTTAATTTTTTTTTTATTTTTCTAGGTTGCATAAAACATGTAATTAAGTCTTGTGTATATTAGGAAATGAAAATCCGATAATTAAGCCTTCGTAATTTTTACTAATTGTCTCCTTATTTTTCCTAATTATTTCTTTTTTAGGAAAGGTAGCTAATTCGGTGAAACAGACAAAAAAAAAAAATGGTAGCCTATTCGGCGAAATGGAGAGAGTACTAAATTACTATAAATTAAACTTGTTGAATAAAAATTTACAAAACTAGTAGAAATTAAAATTTGGTACACAATTGGAACACACAGAAATAGATACAGATACAGATGATCCAAAGTGTTTAGTTATGCTACATATTATATTGTATTTATTTATACATATTCTAGTATGATTTATTATTGAATGATAGTAATTTTTAATTTTATAAAAAAAATTATAAAATTAATAAAAATATATATATAAAGGATACGGTTGTAACACCGAAATTCAGACAGAGATGATTTCATCCATTTTAAACCTGTGCTCGACTATCTTTTGAAATATGTGAATTTTTATTTTTTCATTAAAATTACAATAATAAAATGATCTCATCAAATTTCGACAGATACTAAATTAGTAGTTTTTTCAAAATTTAATAGTCGTAATCCATCTCGTAATGAATTTTTGGTGTTTCATACTCCGCGTATGGAATTAATTGATATATATATTATCATGATCCTGAGAATGCTAGCTTCCTCCAAGGATAAGTATTATTTGCAAAATTAAAATATAGGTATAAATGGTCCGTTCGAGCCATAAAACGAATTGCGTTGAGGGTCGAATGTTCCCGTTTGGCTCGAAGACAACTTCTACTTACGAGCCGTACAAGTTTTCTGGTAAATTCCAAAGCATCCCAAACAAGTTCTTACTAAAATTCTACGGAAGATCTAAAACCTAATATAGCCACGTGAGTTAGACTTTTTTACATGAAAAATGAAATTTTATTAATTTATTTTCAAACTTTTGATAGATCAATTATACATATATGGTAACAATAACAAAACATTTCCTATTTGATCTTCTGTCTTGAATCCCATATCACATGGTGTACGTATCACCCATTATTGTTTAATTCATACAAAGCCACGACAAGAGAATAAATACCAAAATTAAGTATAAAAGCCATTGCAAGCCTTGGAACCATATATCAAACCCTAGTGGGAATAGCCCATAGGGCGGTTTTCTTCTGCAACGCAAGCCCGAACACATCTTCTCTTTGGAGTCGTTTGGCTTCTTCCCCTCTTCCTCCTACGATTTCCCAATCGTAGTTGAGGCACAATGTTGCGACCATGACATGCACCATGCGGCCCGCCAGGGGCATCCCAGGGCAAATTCTTCGTCCCGATCCGAATGGAACAAGGTCGAAATGTTGGCCCTGGTAATCAATATCCCTATCCAAATATCTTTCGGGCTCAAAACTGTCGGGATTCGGCCATATCTTAGGGTTTCTAGTAATTGCCCAGAAGTTGGGGATAATCTTTGTGTTTTTGGGGATTCTGTATCCGTTTATTGTCGTTTCCTCTATGGCCTCTCGAGGGCCTAAGAGAGGCGCGATGGGGTGGTAGCGCAAGGATTCTTTGATGGTGGCTTGGAAGTAGGGGAGTTTTGCAATGTCGGCTTCCTTAACGATTTTCTTATCTCCAACAACACTCTTCAGCTCTGCTCTCACCTTTGCCAGTTTGTCGGGGTGGAGTAGCAACTCGAGCATTGTCCACTCCGCGGTGGCTGCACTCGTGTCAGATCCCGCGAAGAGTAAGTCCTATATATATATATATATATAGTAAAAGTAGAAGATAGAGTTAGTACCAGTCTATCAGGTAACACTGCATACATAACGACTTTTTATATATATATATAAAATAACAAGAAACAAAAACTCACCGTGCACAAATGCTTGATTTCTTTCATGCTCAACTCATACTCATTTCCTTCCATGAGGTCGAGTAGGGTTTCGAGAAAATCATTCTTCTTCTGGTATCCAGCCGAAGAAGTCCCCTTCCGATCCTTCAACCGCTGCTCGATCATGTCCCCGACTATATCGAGCATCCTTCCGAGGTGATGAGTGACCTTCCTCCTGATTCCCTGAGGATCGAGGGGCCTCAATATGGGGAAGGAATCCGAAATGTTGAAGAGGCCCATGTTCCTTGTGATGGCGTTGACATGCTTTTTCAGACTCTGCTTGTGGTCGGAATCCACGTCGCCGATCTTGAAGTAGGTGGTGGAGAAGAAGGTGGCGAAGATGAGGTTGAACATGGTGGTGAAGGTGGCCTCTCCCACGTTCATGGCCCGGCCCTCGCAGCTGCTGACGTGGTCGGCCAGCTGCTCCAGCCTGGCATGGCGGATCCCTTCATTGGCCTGAAGCGCCAGGTTGGAGAAGAGCTTCTCTCTCCCGATGCGGCGGAGCTTCTTCCACTGGTCTGACGTGGCGGGGACCATGCCCAGCGACACGTGCTCGTGGCCGTGCACGAACATGGCGGCCGGGTTGGCCCGGTTCGAGAAGACGAAGCCCTGCTTCGTCAGCACCTCCGTCACCATCTCCGGCGACGACACCACCACCGCGAACTGCCTCCCGAGGTTCAGCGACATGAGAGGGCCGTAGGTCTTGGCGAGCTCAGTTAGCGTCTTGTGCGGGTGGAGGCCGAGTTGGAATATGTTTCCGAAGATCGGAATACCGGGCGGCCCGGGAGGGAACTCGCCGGCGCTTCCTCCTCCTCGCCGCCGCCGTGAGTAGATGATGCTTGCAGCTGCTACGAGGGCGAGGGAAAGAAGAATTTTTAAAAGATCCATATTTGGATAGTGTTTTGATGTGTGGTGTTGTTTTTGTGCTTTAATTTAATTTGGGGATGATTTATCTCTTCGTTGGAGTAGTCTATTTATAGTGAATTTAATTAGTTTTTCCTAAACAAGTTTACTATACCACGACTATTCTAATACTAAATTTAATTTTGCGCTTATTTTTGGCTGCGCTGAATAATAGTACTGTATTTCAAGTGTGTATCGATCGAATAGCGTGATTCAAATTTGGCTGTTCTTCTTCTTCATTATTATTATATTTGTCAGTATTATTTGACAGTTGCTTACTAACTTAATTGGTCAATTTTATTGGTTCGTTGTAGTCATCGGTGAAACGAATAAATAATTGAACTTCAAATTCGTCGCCACAGGGCCCCGAGTGCAGATTTTCTTTTGTACGCAATAATTGTAGATTATTATTTTGTCAAATTTATTTTACAGTTAGATTATGAAAAAAAAAATTAAAAAAAATAGCAATGGCATCATGTATGGATAGCGCAGATGTAATCCTATGTCTCCATTACAATGTATTACCCCCATCCCATTACATTAGTCCTCTTTGCTTTTTGATTGTTCGGCACGCTTTTCCACCGAAACCTAGTACGAGTTTTAAAATATAATTTTGACGTATTCATTTTTTCACGGGGTACTATGACACTCATAGTACCCCGTGAAAAAATGAATACGTCAAAATTATATTTTAAAACTCGTACTAGGTTTCGGTGGAAAAGCGTGCCGAACAATCAAAAAGCAAAGAGGACTAATATAATGGGATGGAGGTAGTATTAATCGTGTACCAATATTAAAAATATATTCTCAATTTCGATATAATATGATTTAGTCTAATAGTAATAAATAAAATAAAAAATAGATCATGTTTCATTAGTTCAATTAGTGTATGAAATTATTGTCTTGCCTTTTTTATTTTTTTAACTAATAAAATTAAAATTAAACACTATATATTAAATAATAAACACTAATCAGTAAACACTAGTCAAGGTATAAAATTAGATTGAATCGTAATATTAAAAAAATTAAAGAAAAAATGAATGTAAATAAAGAAAAATCGAATGGAAATAGAGTATCTCATCACATGTGATGCACAGCGGATGAACTTTCCGTAAGTCAAATCTATTGTTTATTTTAATCATTTAGTGTCAGTCAACAAGGAAATTTAATGCATATGTTGACTGATGTATGACTGCACTGCAATTTTGCTTACTTCTTTTTTTCCTACTTGGCACAATTTTATTCATCGAGTGCAAGACTTTTAGTCAATCAACAAAATTTTGTTATTCTCTAAAATAAAATAAAAGAAAAGAAAAAAAAAATTTGTTTTGAAATTTGGAATCGGGCACACAGTAATGCTTATCCAAATTTTAGTCAATAAAAGCGTCTTGTTGCCGGTTTTATTTTTCAACATAAACTATTAGTTGGTCAAGTTTGGTGTATTGTTATATGTATAGCTTAATCCCACCAACGACTTCTTTTTTTTTCTTTTTTTCTTTGAAGTAATAATGGTTTTGAATACATTTTAAAAAGGTGGAAACTTCCCTCTTGTTTTTTATACTCTTTTCATCCCACTCTTCTAATAAAGTCTATATTTTTAAGGAATTAACTTTTAATAGAAAGGAAAAATGACAATATATAGGACAATTCAGAAGAGAGGACGTTTTGAGAGGAAGTACATATATTTAGGTATGTTCTTTTATTTACAATTTTAAGTACGTTAATATTATGTCTTTCAATTATGATCACTCGATGATAGAGCTCTGACATGTAGATAAAATCGGACGAATGAATTATATTAATAATAACAATTTTTATATATGATCATCACCATTAAATATAATTTACATTATGAAAGGCAACTATAAAATTCTAGGTGGTACTCTTTTACCATTAATTAATACTACGTATAATTTAAATTTTGGGTTTGTACATCTTAATCACAAATTAAACTTTAGAGCAAAAATGTCACTTTATATAAATTTGGAAGTTATTTCATGTAACATATTATATATATATATAGGGATGAGTTATGGTGAAAACTAATTATTACGTGAAACCTGCAACCCATCATAAAATGTTGCATTTTATGCACAAAAGTGTTGCATTTTTATCATAAAATATTTCATTTTCATAATGATGCATTATATGCATAAAAATAATATAAAATAATATATTTTATTATGCAACATTTTATGCACAAAATGCATCATTTTATGCATAAAATGCAACATTTTATGATGAGTTGCAGGTTTCACGTAATAATTAGTTTTCATATGATCTACTATATATATATATATATATATATATATATATATATATATATATATAGAGAGAGAGAGAGAGAGAGAGAGAGAAAAAAAAGAGAAAATGATATGTTACTCACCTAATGAGGGGCACCTTCATCGTTTCTTCAATTTGGTATTATTTTGTTCGATTTTTTCAATTATTTTATATTCCAATATCGTAGAAATTAATATAGAAATTATTAAATTTACAAAATAAATAAAAAATCAAACTTCGACTTGCAAGTCATATTACTCATTTTTTAACGTTAGAAGGAACAAAGAACAAATTGAACTTTAATTTTTACTTATTTTGTAGATTTAATGATTTATATATTAATTTATACGATACTAGAATATAAATGAAATTTTATATATATATATATATATATATATATATATATATATATTAAATCATTCTAAAATCGGATTCAAATCTTTTATTGTCTAACACAGTGATATCTTATGTTTCACCCTTAGATAATTTTCTCTAAAATCAACAATTGTAATATATTCTTATTTTTAATATGAGAACTTATATTTTACATACATCTTTCTATAAGTCAAAAGGTCTGTATTTTGGAATTACGTGGCAATGCTGCAAGTTGAGAGCAACATGCAGTGGGGTAACTTAATTCTGTGTATAGATGAAGTCTAAATAAGTTTCCTGGTTCATCTTCAAGATAGGCGTCTATTTTCTTCGAAACATTGATTATTGTGAAAAATAAATCAACAATTTGAATTATTCAATCATAAATCCACTTAATATGGAAAACAAGTTGAAACTTATATCTCTCGAAGAATTCTACTTTTTTTATAGTATTTTTTGTTGATCTTTTAGTACCACATAATACACTCACATACGCGCATTCGAAGTGACTCAAACTTATGACCTCTTGATTGGAGGGTAAGCGTCTTACCAACTAAATTACGTTTCGTCGTCTCTTGAAGGACTCTACTTATATTTTTTATCTTTTATGAATTGAATACGCACCTATTCTCTTCAAAATAATAATTTCCAATTTTTCCATAAATATATTAAGTACAGTATGGGCCCGTTTGGTTTGATAGATTAGATTATGCAAGATATAATCCGCGATAAGTTAAGATTGAATCCCGGATAAAAGAAAGATATTTGGTTGACATGTTAACTTTTTATATGATTGATAATCGTGTTTGGTTTGCAAAATTGTATAATGTTATATTATTGCTCATTTACTAATATACCCTTCTATAAGGTTGTTTAATATATGTTCTTATACTTTAATCATATGTAATTGGAATATGATGGAAATAATATAATTTCAAATATGAATGATAAAATTAATTAATGATGAAATTAATCTATTGAGCATTTTCTAATAATTATATATATATATATATATATATATATATATATATATATATATATATATTGTTAATTTGAGTTGTGATATAAAAGAATATTTTTGTAAATGAAATTAAATTTTGAGGAATATTGTAAATGATAGTACAAGTTTGTTTAGAAATTTCATACCCAAATTTATTATTTTATTAAAAAATAATTTTTATATAATTAAAATTATAAATATTGCAAATTTGATCAAAAAGAAGTTTTAATTATAAATCTATCGACACTTTCTAATTATTTTTAAGTAAGAATTAAAACACCATAATAATAGTACTAATAGAGCAACAATTCTCTCTTTATAAATTGTAAATATATCAATTTTCTCTCTCTAAAGTTGGGTAACATTTAAATAGCGTGATTGACGGCGGCAATTGAAGGTGGCTTGGAGTTCTGGTGCGGCGACGCCACTAACACCGCCCGCCGCTTCTCGTGGGACTGGGCATGCCCCCGTGGATGAATTAGATTGAATTTTGCATACTCAGCCAAATGTGAAAATATCAAGGACATAATGGTATTTTGCATAACAAGTTGTCCAAGATAGATTTTGTCGCAGGGGGGAGGTGCGACTCAATCACGGGAGTAAGTACTACTGGGCCAGCTTGTCATAAGATTCAATCCCAGCCAACTAAATTTTACATCCTGCACACCAAACTGGATATTCAGTGTAATCTAGGATATAATCGTGGCCAATTTTGTAAACAAAACGGGCCATATATAAAGAAGATATATGTATCGACTTTTAGGAATTAACTTAAAATTACTCCCCCCGTCCCGTTTGAGATGTTACAATTTTTCTTTTAGGATATGTCATACAAGATGTTACATTTCTATTTCTTGCAAAAATTAAGACTTTTAAAAGAAATCTTTATGCACATGGGTCTAAAAACACAATAATCAACAAGAGTGCACATGAGTTTAAAAACACATTTATTACACTAAATACACATTTCTTAAACCTAGGGGTGAGCATTCGGGTTTCAGTTTGGGTTTTTTGTAAAATCGGAAAAACTGAAAAAAAATCGGGTTTTGAAAAATAAACCCGTACCCGAACCCGAATTTTAAAAAACCCGAACTTGAAAAACCAAAATTAATTTCGATTTATTTTGGTTTTTCGGTTTTTCCCTGAATTATTTTTAAAATATTATCCGAAAACCGAACCGAAAAACCAAAATAACCGAAATAAACCGAATGCTCACTGAAATAACCAAAATATTTTTTGCTTTATTCAATTCTAACTTTAATTAACACACCTAAATTTCATCCAAAATCAATACTAATAATATTTTTACTGATGCAATTAAACCATAAAAACAAATATTAACTAATTTCATATCAAATATAAACTAAATATTACAATCACCAAAGATAAATTGCCAAAGTATATAAATAATAATAATATATGAATATATAAAATATTAATAATAATTAAAATAAATAATATTTCGGATTTTTGGGTTTTTCGGGCGGTAAAAAAAAACCCGAACCCGAAACCCGAATTGCACTAAAAAAAACCCCAAAATTATTAAAAAACCCTAATAACCCGAACCGAAATTTAATTTCGGTTCGGTTTCGGTTCGGTTTTCGATTTTCGGATAATAGTGCTCACCCCTACTTAAACCCGTGCCCAATAGTAAATGTAACATATCGAATATAACGGATGAAATATTTATTAACTTTAATAATCCGGGCTATCATTCATTGATCAGCAAGGCAAATTATGAGATTAGTTTTAGAAAAATATAAATATGAAATGAAGTAAATTAATTCCACGTAAAACTCCATCCATAATGCTACATACACACACACAGACATATATATATATATATATAGAGAGAGAGAGAGAGAGAGAGAAATTATATGTTACTCACCTCCCGGTGGGCACCTTTGTGGGCACCTCGTCGTTTTATCACGTTTGCATTGCTTTTTTTTAATTTTAATTTTTATTCTATATTCTAGTATATTATAAATTAATTTACAAATCATAAAATCTAAAAAATACATAAAAATCAAAGCTCGATTTATTTTATTACTCATTTTTTGAAGTTAAAAAAAAAACAAAAAACAAATTGAACATTGATTTTTTAGATTTTATGATTTGTAAATTAATTTCTAAGATATTAGAATATATAATAAAAATTAAAATTAAAAAAAAACAATGCAAACGTGATAAAACGACGAGGTGCCCACGAAGGTGCCCATCGGGAGGTGAGTAGCATATAATTTCTCTCTCTCTCTCTCTATATATATATATATATAGAGAGAGAGAGAGAGATGAGTTATGGTGAAAACTAATTATTACGTGAAACCTGCAACCCATCATAAAATATTGCATTTTATGAACAAAAGTGTTGCATTTTTATTATAAAATAATGTATTCTCATGATGATGCATTATATGCATAAAAGTAATATAAAATAATATATTTTATTATGCAAATTCTCATGACGATACATTATATGCATAAAAATAATATAAAATAATATAAAATAATATATTTTATTATGCAACATTTTATGCACAAAATGTATCATTTTATATTTAAAATGCAATGTTTTATGATGAGTTGCAGGTTTCACGTAATAATTAATTTTCATATGATCTACTACCTATATATATATATATATATATATTAAAGTATGTATATACCACGGACCGAATGAGTATATAAAGTCTAAAAAAGTTTCCTAGCCACTACATTAATAATTTAATATATTTTTCATGAATTTAGTCTAGACTGACGTCTATATATGAAGACTGACTTAGGACAAGTATGCATCATGAGTTTTTTACGGGTCGTATTATTATTATATACAAATCTAATTTGACTTTTTTTTTTTTAATTAAATTCAAATCAAAATTTAAAAGCTGCACTTGCGCGGAGACAGTTGACATTATCTACATGAGCCATCCTACCATGGGAAAAAGATAAGAATGCAGCGAAATTTAATTAGTTTGTTAAAACATACTACCTTCATCCCATATATTTAGACCACTTTACTTTATACAAGTATTTTGACGATATAGTATCCCATAAAAAAAATGATATTACAAAATTATATTTTAAAACTCGTACTAAATTTCGGTGGAAATACGTGCATAAAGCAAAGTGGTCTAAATATATGGGATGGAGGTAGTACTTATTACGAAATTTTTGGGATATACTCCCTCCGTCCCGCTCGAAGTGACCACGTTTTTAATTTGGGACGTCCCAGTCGAGGTGGTCTGTTTCCTTATTAGGCCGGACCAAAACCCATATGAAGAGATACTTTTAGTATTTTTGATACTTAAAGTTGTAAATTTACTAACTTTTGAATTGTTTATATTTTTGCTTAATTTGTGTGCCGAAAAGAAACGAACCGCTTCGAACGGGACGGAGTGAGTATTTTACATATTAAATCTCTAAAGTTTTCATCTGACTTTTCAGACATGATACGAAATTAACAGTATAATTAATTTTGTCCCACATATACAAAATAAATACTAATTCTTGGTGAAACTGTGCTAGTAAAATTCCGATTTTTAAATCAATTCTTAAAACAAATTAATACTAATAAATTTCATCAGTAAACAAATATATTGCTCCCTTCAGTCAAATTGTCAAATAAGTACCCTCTTAATTAACATGATTCAGTCGATCAATTATAACTTTTCAGCTTTCTAAGCTAAACATAAATTTCCCAATTTTATTTTTGCGTAACGATTTGAACCACGTAATTCATCTTATTCCTCACCAATAAATCACCTCATTTCAATAATTCATTTTATTATCAATCACTATCATTTCGTTTATTCATCTTATCCTTCACCAATTAATCACTATGATTTTTTTTCAAAAATGTCGGAATTGACCGTCGTATTATTTTTTGTAGTTTATTATTTGTTATTGCATATGTATTACGTATATGCAATAATAATTATTTTGGATTGACGATTTATGTAGCTAATGGTTTATTCCGTTGCGTTGTTGTGGACTCTAGCATGCCACGTATATTTTGGAGATATTTGTAGCATACTTCCTCTCCATCCATGATCTTTAGACACTAGTACTATATTGGGACGTCCACCATCTACATACACTTTTCTTTTTTAGTAATGGCCCCACAACTTTAACACTCTACACTTTAACATTCACAAAAATATTAGAGGGACCCACAATTATTCTACTTTTAATATTTTAACACTTTAATTTATTAATATATCATCACGATGCATTAAACTCCACGTCGAAAATTTTGTGTCCAAAGATGATGGATGGAGGGAATATTATTTAATAGATATCTTCAAGATTTTATGAAGATATTATAATATATTCTTACTTAGAATGTATAATCTTGAAGATTAAATTTAAGCATACACATATTTATATACGCTCAATGTGAAGACTGTAGCTGCTCACTTTGAGATTGAGAAAGCTGATAATTAACTTTGCACATTGCAAAGCATTTTGGAAGAGTGTCTGTCATATTTTTCTTACTAGGGTTTTGATAGTAGAGGTGTTGCCTCTAAATGTATCGTTCAGACTGTAACTTCGTTCAAGAAGCTGCAAGAGAACATGTTACTTCTGCCGGTGGATGAAGCCTGACCGTGAGTGTCTCTTACGGTATAGTTCACACTGAAAGAGAAAGTTGTAAACAGGTGTGTAGAGGCGACATAAGGTGGAGTCATTTTTGGTTTAAGATCCTAAAGCTTCCCTGTTTCGTAATAGTAAACTATTTCTTCAAATTTTGCCCCCAGACTTAGATGTGTTATCACCGAACTGGGTTACCAAACTTTCGTGTACTTTACTCTTTTATTTATTGTTCTCGATATTAAGAACGTAAACAAAAACACGTATGAGAACATGAATTACATAAGTATATATACAACTTACAAATTTCATTATTGATTCTCATATTTAAGTTCCCCAAATCCATGAGATAGAACTAATATCATCATTCACACTAATTAAAAAAAATACTTCATTTGTCCTCCATTTACTGACCCTGTTGACTTTTTAGATGATTTTGGAGCTTCGTGATGAAGGATTTTAAATTGAATTTTTAGAGATTAGTTTTTTTACATGATACTACAACATTCGTAGTACCTGTAAAAAAAACTAAACTCCAAAAATTTGATTTTAAATCCATCATCACAAAGCTTTAAAACTATCTAAAAAGTCAACATAGTCAGTAAATGGAGGACGGAGGGAGTATATATATTCTTAGAGAAACACTAGGCTAGATATACAATCAAGGATGGGGCACACTTGGGTAAGCCGGACTCACGTGGAGCGAGTTCAAATAGATTGACACTTTTATTCGTGTAGATTATCACTTTTTTGCATAAAGATTGATATTTTCAAAAATTGACACTTTTATTTGTTAAATAATTATATTAAAGATTGACACTTTTATTCGTGTAGATTGACATTTTTTTGCATAAAGATTGACACTTTGGGCCGCCCGCACCTTCGGCCCGGTCTGACTCAAGTTTTTGCCATCAAAGATACTCGTATATTATATTTGCACAAATAATTTATGACAAAGACTTGTATCAATCTGGTCACACAGTGCGGCCAAGCCTTTTGAAAAGCAAAATAAATTACTTGGCCCAATTAATTCACCTGGCCCACAACCCAAAAAGAAACCTCATAAAGTTATTCAATGGATCTCAATATGAGTTCGGACTGATGCAAGTATTTCCCATAATTTATTTGTCGGATCGCATCGGATCCTCTGTTCCACTATAATCATATCAAATTAATAATTGTAAATATTTGTTTGTTACCACATAATATGATATCTTGGCATGACAGAACACCTATGCTGAAGATATTCACAAGCATATACTCCCTCCGTCTCGCCGAATTCGCCTTGTTTCTTTTTTGCCTTTTTTGGCACGCTTTTCCACGCTTCTCGATGATGGGTTTTAAAATGGATTTTTAAAGAATTCTTTCTTTTACGGGATACTACGACTGGAGGGAGTATATTTTTTTAATTAATGGCACAAGAGAGCCGAATAATTAAATCATATATATTGTATATATGCTTTAATCTTGCAAACGAAAGTACCTAGTTGTAATTAATGTACTTGACTTTTGTACTCGTTTGCAAAACAAATTCACAATTTTTCGACGAATAGTATGAACATCTCTAGATGCATAGTCTAGAGTTTCTAGACATATTTCTTCGTTTAATTTGAATCCATGGCGCAAGGGAGCCACATATTTAAGTCTTATTTTTGAATTCTTTATTATTCTTGTAGTTCTAATGTGACTTTGTACTCAATTACACAATCATTTTGCAATCTTTGAAAAATATCAATTTGACGTCTGACAGCTTCGTGGCTGATGCAGAAATTTAGCTTGTGGGAAGTTGAAAATGGAGTATTTTCGACTACAAGGGGTGCTCGAGTTGAAAATATTTGGAAAAATAGAAATTGTACATAGTTTAATTTTATGTTTCCTAATAGTATTAGATACTAGCTTAATATTCGAAAATGTTTGGAAAATAGGTACTAGAGTCAGGGGGCGGAGCCAGAAAAAAATAATGACATGGCTGAGTTTCATGTTCGAAATTTGAGAAACAAAGTTATATATAACATAATTTAATAGCATGGGCTTTTACAATAAATTGTATGTGATATAAAAATTTAAAAAAAAATCATAATTTTACAAGATTTTTTTTTGTTTTTGTTTTTGGGTGGGGTAGGGCTTAAGCCACCCCTTGTATACATGTGGCCTCGCCACTTACTAGAGGTTAAATAAATTCTAAATGACTTAATTAGTACTCCATCTGTTCACTATAATTGTGACCAGTTGCGGAGCCAGACCCCGAAAGTAAGAGGGGGCAAAAAAAAATCTCACTATTTTTCAAAATCTGTGGTGGGAAAAAACATAAGTAACTTTAAAAATGTATACGTAATTTTTGTAAAATTATACATAATTTTACCAAAATTTTGAGGTGGGGCAAATGCCTCACCACTTCATAAGGTGACTCCACCCTTGATTGTGGCTTGTTGTTCGAGTATAAATTTTAATAAAAGCTTGATAAATGTTTTTTTAGTGGAGAAAGGATCTATCATGTGTGTTTAGTTAATATTGGTGAAACAAACACTTTTTCGCCTCCAAAAATTGAAAATGGGGTATATATTTTTGTTAGTTTTGAGATAGTTCATCTATTTTATTCTAGTAATTAACAATTTATAAAAACGACTGTGTATATAAAATAAGTTAGAATATAAAATGCTTTGGATGGGACACAAGTTATACAAAGGGTTGACTTACATTTAATTATTACAAATTATGACGATATATACAAGTATTTCAAAGATCATGTCGAAAAGGAATTCTACACAAATTGTGATTAACAATCTAATCACAAACCTACTACAGCGACGTTCTAAGAATGAAAAACGACACTTTTATATATTTTTTTATTATTATTATTTTATTTTTTCTTAGAACATTTGAAAAGAGTACATAAAAATCAACGATACCTTTTATTATTGAATTTTATACTGTAGTAATCCAGTCGCCTCAAACAAGAAAAGAAATACCAAATATAGCAATATTCAGCCATTGCTGCAAGTCTTCATTGAAACCATCAAAGCTTGATGGGAACGGCCCTGAGGGGTTCTTTCTTCTGCAACGCCAACCCGAACAAACCTTCTCTGTGAACATGTTTCGGTACTTCGGTTGCTCCTTCGAGTTCCCAGTCGAAGTTATGGCAGAACGTCGCCACCATGCAGTGGAGCATGCGTCCGGCGAGGTTCATGCCGGGGCAAATTCTTCGACCTGATCCGAATGGAATCAGGTCGAAGTTTTGTCCCTGGAAGTCTATGTTGTTGCCTAAGAATCTCTCGGGCTCGAAGCTCTCGGGGTCCTTCCATATGCTAGGGTTCCTGGTGATTGCCCAGAAGTTGGTGATGATCTTTGCATTTTTGGGGATTAGGTATCCCTTCACCCGTGTATCCTCTACCGCCTCACGAGGGTTTAGTAGAGGAGCCACGGGGTGATAGCGTAAGGATTCTTTGATGGTGGCTTGCAAGTATGGGAGCTTTGAGATGTCGGATTCTTCGATGATTCTTTTCTCCCCGATCACACTGTCCAGCTCTGCTTTCACCTTTGCCAGTTTGTCTGGGTTGAGGAACAATTCTAGCATCGTCCATTCCGTCGTGGCAGCGCTTGTGTCGGATCCCGAAATAAGTAGGTCCTAAAAGTAAAGTAGAATAAGAGTTAGGGCTTGTAAAATATAGTAGTATATTACTATACGAGAAGTCTCACATCAGAACTTATTTCTATATAAATATTAATTACTCACAGCAGTGAAGTGTTTGATTTCATCGACGGTCAAATCATATTCTTTCCCTTCAGAGAGATCGAGTAGGGTTTCGAGAAAATCGTTCTTCTTCTGGTAATCGGAGGCCTCCCGATCCTTGATGCGCTGCTTGATGATGGAGAGAACGATCTCGAGCACGCTCCCGAAGTGAAACTCCATCTTCCGCTTGATTCCTTGTGGGTCCAAGGGGGCGAAGACGGGGATGAAATCGGAGATGTTGGGCACTCCCATGTACCTGTTGATGTAGTTGATGTGCTCCTTCAACTTGTTGTCGACGGCGCCGAACTGGAAGTACTCGATGGAGAAGAGGGTGGAGAACATGAGGTTGGACATGGTGGTGAAGGTGGCCTCTCCGACGTTCATGGCCCGGCCCTCGCCGCTGCACTTGCTGACGTGGTCGGCCAGCTTCCGCATCCGCTCGAGGCGGATGGCCTGGCTGGCCTGCAGCGCCGGGTTGGAGAAGAGCTGCTCTTTTGCTATCTTGCGGAGCTTCTTCCACTGCGCGGTGGTGGCCGGGACCATCGGCATCGACACCTCGTCGTGGCCGTGGACGGAAAGCGCCACCGGGTTGGACCGGTTGGAGAAGGCGGACCCGTGCTTCTGCAGGACCTCCATCGCCATCTCCGGCGACGAGATGATGACGGCCGACTGAGTGCCGAGCTTGAGCGACATCAGGGGGCCGTACTTCTTGGCCAGCTCGGCGAGCGATATGTGGGGGTTCATGCCGAGCTGGAAAATGTTTCCGACGATCGGAAGAGGCGCCGGCCCCGGAGGAGACTGGAGCCCTCCTCGCCGCCGCCACGAGTAAAGTACGCATACTCCCACTAAGGCGAGGGAAAGAAGAATTTTGAAAAGATCCATTTTTTTCTTCTTTTTTTTAGCTTGGAGTTGTAGTACTTTAGTTTGATACTCGTCTCTTAATCGTAGTGTATTTATAGTAAAAATATATTGGTTGCTCCTTTGATGTAGAAGTTGACAAGTCTAATAAAGTTGAATTTAGCGCTCTTGTATGGGTCCCGCTCGAGTGTATATAGTGTATTATTATTATATTGCGTCAACTTTGACTACGCCAAACTCGGACCATAAACATCTTTTAATGCGATTGCGAAATAATTGTCGCATGCTAATTGCTATCTTAAAGAAGATCTCGTTTTTTAATCATTTTAAATCTAACGCAGTTTCCCAGATTTTAACTGGCTCTGCATAGAAATACACAAGAAAAAAAATTAAATAATTTGATAAGTTATGAAAATAAAATAAAGAGAATATATTTTGGGTGGCTTAAATTCTAGAAGAGCCTCCTTGTGTCCGCCACTAGTACCCATTAGGCGGCCCCCAACGCGCCGGGATCGCTCCGCGCGCCGCCGCGGGCGATTCCGGGACCCGGGACCGATCATTTTCCGCGTTGGGGGCAGCCGTGAGCGCTCTTGCTTGTGCGGAGCTCCGCGAGCTGATCGCTCACCCTGCTGACGTCATTATGACATCAGCAGACTCTTTTTTTTTTTTCTTTTTTTTTCAAAAATCATTTTTTTAAATAAAAAAAATTAATTTTCGAATTTTTAAAATTTGAACTAATTTTTTTTCAAAAATCGATTTTTTAAATAAAAAAAATTAATTTTCGACTTTTTAAAATTTGAACTATTTTTTTTTCAAAAATCGATTTTCTAAATAAAAAAAATCAATTTTCAATTTTTTAAATTTTGAACTTGTGTGTCTTGTTAAGAAGGTGGAGGAACATATTTATAGACACTTTCCTCTCAAGTTTTCCTTACATTTTCGATGTGGGACAAAGAAACGCTATATATAATGCACCAACTCTCCTATTTAAAGCTTAGAAATTCAATGTGGGACAAAAAAGGAGAAGGAAAGAATCAAAAACTGAAGAAAGTCAATTAATTTCAAATATTTTATTTTAGAGTTAAATTGAAGGAAATATTTTAATTATGTTTCATGTAATGTCTACTATTTAATTTAATAAATAAAATTAGTTTTAATTAGTGTAGTTTTAGAATTAAATTTATTAAAGTGAATAAGTAATTGAAATATAAAAGATATAAATAAATAAAAAAAAATTGAAAAAAAAGGAGAGAGATCACGGAGAGATCCCGTGCATTGGAGATCTCTCCGTGAGTAGGATCTCTCACCGAAAAGTGGGAGAGATCCCACAAATTTGTGCTCAGCGTTGTGAGCGGCCTTAGTGGCACATGAGATCCTCTATCCATATTACAATATACCAACCATGAATCAAAATTAATTTTGATTATTTTTTTTTTCAATTTTTAGATATTATGGTTCACCAATCTATTTTGGGTTTATTATTTATTTTTAATATTTAATTTTAATTTTATTCGTTAAAAAATAAAGAAAAATACTAAAATTATATACACAAAATGAATCATTGAACCATAATTAATAAATATAATATTAAACTAATTTATGTTACATCAAAATCGAGAAAAAAGTGAATAAAAAATTAACTAGGGTTGTAAAAGTAAATATTTCAAATGCTAAATTCGTTATAAAAAAAATGCAAGGTCTAAACTGTTGAATAAATCTACCATGGATAAGGAGAATGTTACCCGGTTGAATTTTCAAATATATATTTTAGTTTAGTCACTTCGGTTAGGAATGACATTAACATCATAAGTACATGTGCGGATCCATGATTACGCTACTTTATGCTTATTTTCGTATTATTTGACAATTGTTTATTTACTTAGTAGCAAATCAAATTTATATATTAATTAAGTTAAGAAATAAATTAATGCAAGGGCTAAAATGCGGCTAATGACACACTCCGCTGCAGTTTTTCTAACCGGGCCCACTTGTTTATTTAAAACTATTAGTCAGTCAAACAAAAAACACGTTGCTCGGTTGTAATAAATTTCCTTCTTTTCTTTTTTTTTTCTTTTTTTTTTTTCTGAAACCACAAGGCACGAGCTATACTTTATTAGTGGGTCAAATAAATTCATGTTTTTCTGATTTTTTTATTTTTTTTCAACAAGATAGGTTAAATAATTGGTTTGGTCAAGTTAATCCATATCAACCCATTATACTTACTTACTTTTTGTAAGTAAAAATGTTTCCCTAAGATAATCCAAATCTTGAATTATTTAAGTATTAAAAAGGATTTTTTTTTCTTTTTTTTTAAATTTAAAGTTTATTTTCTATTGTCAAAAATCACGGTCGCCAAAGCGAATTATCTATTTAAAAAAAAAAAAAGATATTGTGCTAGGCTGTCTCTTTTTAAATTTCTAATCACTGACCTTTCAAAATTGGCGTTGAGGATTAGTCAAAGGATTTCATATATTCCCTTTAAAATAATACTATTTCTATCCAAGTGAACTCGATAACACACACACACACATATATATATATATATATATATATATATATATATATATATATATACACTACATAATATTCCGATACACATAAAAAATAATTTAGGAAAAGGTGGGGGAAGCTCTTTTTAATTAATTTAGAATAAAATAAGTGTTTGTTGGCCGTCTGGACAAAATTTTTTTGCCCCCTACATCCAGGTTGTATTTTTATACTTTTTCTCCTCAATTTTAACTACATATAATTCTGCTCCTCAATTGTAAATCACTAGATAATATCACTGATCTAAGAAATCCCCGTCTAAATCCCTGCCTAGACGCTAGATGATAACCTGCCGTCTCGATTAACGTTTAATCCACTTAGACAGTAAGCGGCACTCTATCGGTCCGACTAAGGCTTAATTTTCCCATGTCTTCTTCTCCCTCATTTTATCATGAATTAGAAAATGATATTATGACTAATATATGTCTATATTGTATACTATAAGATGTAATGTAAAACTAGTAAAAAAAAAAATGAATTATAGTTCTAATCCGCCTAGCCGTCTAGACGTTAGTTCCCACCCTACCATCCTACTAGCATCTAAAGACTTTTAGAACATTGGATAATATAGCTTTGAAATATATACAAAATTCATAAAGATTTCATTTATATACATTTAAAAAAGAAGAAGAAGAAGAAGAAGAAGAAAGGAAATATATTAATAAAAAAAAACGGTTTCTAGAACCAAGATTATATTGTAAGGTCTAAATATAGGTACTACTCGTGTAACACTAAACACTTAATATGTTCACGGTTGACGTGACAATGTCACGTCATTTATAATTTAGTTTTTTTAGTAGGATTTTTTTTTGCTTTGATTTATTTTTATTAAGTATATGAACAATATATTTTTTTAATATTTCAACGCCACATCAGTCATGACATATTAAATATGCCCGCAGTGGGTAAGATAGCAATTCTCTCATACATCTTTGTCACCTGATGAACTTTAGAGCATACTTTGATAACCAAAAATATATATGATCCAGAAATTAACGTTAGTGCATTTCGGAATTATTAACTTTCACTATATTTAAAATCTAAACTCGAGCGAATATTCCCAACCTCAAAAAAAAAATCAAAATTGGTTAAATTTTGTACAAATTACATTGAACCAAAACATTTAGTTGAAGAAAGTAGACAAGGGGAAAATGACATTTAAGAAAATAAGAGGTAAAAATAAAAAACGTGACTGTATAGGAAACTCGGGTGGGATTCTTAGCGAGCCGTTTTCAACATGGTCCCCACTTTTAATTATTAGAAACCAATTAGGTTTGTACCGGTGCGTTGCACCGATATTAAATACAGAGTACTCCCTCCGTTTTTTTCGAAGTGGCTCAATTGCTATTTTAGGCTGTTTTTTTTAAGTGATATCTTTCTATATTTGGCCCAACCAACCCACATGCAACAGGTTTAAGCCCATTTAACCCTTACTTATCTAAACCCTAATCTAATTCTAATCCTCCGCCTCTTTTCACTCAGTAATTTCCGCTCGAAACTCCCTCTTCTTCTTCCCTCGCTTTCTTAATTTGCCTCCCTCCGTTTCAGTCTCGCCGCGCCGCCTCCCTCCCGACGCGGCTTTCCCTTCCACCTGCCGCAAATATGAGTTGTTCTTCCACACCACTATCTGCTCCTGACTCTGAAACACCCGATTCCCTCCCTTTCACAAACCCTAGTGAAGAGAAAATTGTTCCAGAAACTGCCTTCGAACACGATGAAGATCCTATCGAAGGATATGTGAGTGAATTGGAGGTCTCTGAGCCCAACGGCTACCTTTCTAGGAAACAGAGGTTGTCCAGCTCTGAATTCGATACCGCGGGTGTGAAGAAGCCCAAAGTTGCGCAGGAGATCGGAGATGGCGGGCACCGGAAGTGGACTGAAAGCACGTTGGAGATTCTGAAGATTCATTTTCCGAAATTGTGGGAATGGGTGAGATCTGACTTTTTCTCCTGATTTACTTATAATGAAGGAAAGTGTATGCTGATGTGGGAATTTGGATTTCCGTTGCTGAAATGATAAAAATATGCTCACAAATTAGCCTCTTTTGTGCATTAATGACTCTATTGATGAAATGTGCTGCCTGAGATGTGCTCACTTTATGTTTCTGCCCATTTGCATCAATTTTTGGTACAAGTGTGTTTGTGGACTGATATGGTTGTTGAGGCTTGGGTTTTTAGATGCTTTCTATGGTGTTTACTTATCTGATGGTTGACTAAATTACCAAATGATGACTTTTCTTGCTATAGTGTTTAATCATTGAATCTGATGGCATAAATTGAATAAGCCAAATGATGAATAAGCATAAGAAAAATGACATTTCTTTGAAACCTGCCTACTAGGCACAAAATTTACACATCATTCAGCCTCCTTAGCCACAAAAAATGGTGTTTGAAACCTGCATTCTAAAGTTTCTGCCATCTAGATACAAAAACCAGACAGCCTTAATCAACTAAGATCCACATTAGGAAACTATAATCAGAATTTGAAATCTGCATTCTAATAAACCAGCCATCTAGATATAAAAAAAAAAAAAAGCTGCCTATGAAATTCTAATCATAATTGAAACCTAATCTCCACATGATCAGTTCAATGTCCTTCACATCTCCCTCTTCAATCAAATGTTTGATGCATGCTATCACCAGATCAGTGTCAACTTCCAAGTTTATAGGCAGTTTGTTTTGCCTTATCAGCGCCCGTTTCTTCATGTGGGGGTTTTGTATCTGTTCTGCCCCTTCACCTTCATGATCTCCACCATGCACCCTTGTAGACTTAGGAAGACATTGTTTAATGTCTGAGCAGAAAGTTTCTCAAAGCTTTGAAGCACAACCTGAATTAATTCATTTGCAGAATTGCATGCATACTCATTTTGAATGCCCTGAATAGCCCTAAAGAAACCTAGATCATTCACATTACAATCTGGAGAGTTGGGAGGTTGCTGAATTAGATGGATATTGAATCCATCTGATGATGCAGCTACTCTAAACTCTGGATCATCATCCCTCAGATGAGGTTTTGCATTATCTTGCTGAATAAAAATGGTTTTGGGAGCATATGGTGGCCACTTTGCCTTAATGGCTGGAATGATCTGTGATTATTAACTTCATAACTTAGAATCTCCTAAATAATAAGGCTGGAATTGAACAAAGTGCTTAACAATAAGTGCAAACTGAAAAGTGAATGTGCAATAGCTCTAATACACTGATTATGTGTACCTGGTTCACTAGACAATCTCTGATCACTTCCTTTGTGATTGAATCTATGGGTTTAGTTTCAAGTGTTCCCTTAGGCCTCTTTTTGCTATCTCTACCTTCTTTGCAAATGGAAACATTCCAATTTTTCCATCAAAGAGGACATCACCATTCCTAGCAAAAAGAGGTCTAGAGACAGCACACATGAATATCATTTTGGGAATAAATCCCTTGTTTTTACAAGTTCTATGAGGTTCAACCTCATGAGGGGCAAGATACATTCTGTGGGATTTTTTTGAGATAAAAAATCATTTTTCATCAATATGGATTATGTTATCCATTGCTCTAAACTTCATAGTGTTGGTGATTTTATCAAATCTGATTGCATCTAAAGAAAACCTAATCCTTAGCAACTTGTTAGGAGCTGTTAAATCAGACTTTAAGGTAGAAGTGTGAGATTTGATCAGCCCTAAGGAAATCCATTTGAACACAATAGATGCACTTACCTTACATGCTCCAACACTTTTTCTAATTGTACCTCTTTCCAAGATTGGTATTCCAGCAATGAACTGTTGAGGGCAGTGGTGCTTTAACTGCCTTTTGGGGTGAATTTTTTTAGACTCCATGTTGACCACCAACCCCTTTTCTATTTGCAGCCTTGCACACCCCCAAAGCCCGGTGATTGTTCTTCTTGATGTCTGAAACTTCACCACTACAGCAGCAACTTGTCCATATTTTGGCTTTCCTCCTTTGCTGCCTTGAAGAAGGAATTGGAAAATGGCTGTTCTTTGATCGGTGGACAGGTTGTTCTTCACCATTTTGACTTCTCTTGCAACTATGTAGCACAACAATAGGCTGCTTTCTTTTGCCTCTTCTTTCTTCTTTTGAATTTTTGAATTTCTGAATGTAAACAATGTGGAATGATCTCTGATATTTATAGATGAAGTTTAAATGTTAGTAGTGGTGGGAAGTTTAAACTTTTGGTAAAGTGGTAACTTTTGGTAATGGAGGGAACTTTGAATATTTAGAACTTTTCCCTTCAATTTCAAGATTCATTTTTATTTTTAAGTGTGCCGCTCATTTCACTTAAAACGCTTTACTTTTTATTTTGTGTTTTTATTTCAATTTTGTGTTTTGATTTTTAAAAATAGGAGACAATAAATAAAAACTGAGATTTAAGATACAGTGGAAATTAATCTAAATATAATATAAAAAAACTAAATAATTTAAAATAAATAAATTGAAAAATAAATAAATTTGGTGGGAAATTGAAACACATTCAATTAATAAGATTATTAATACACTAATGATTCTATGGTGGGCACCTTTAACTTCTAATCCTTATTTCCTTAAAATTTGTGCAAAAAGCAAACGAGCCACTTCGAAAAATACAGAGGGAGTATTTATTTAAGAAAATTTGAGTATATAATACTTTAAAATGTAAAATAAAACACCAAATCATATCAAACTCAAATTAAGTTATCCTAATTCATGGAAGATTTATTCGAAAAAAAAATGGACAACATTACAAAAAGAGAAAATCAAAATATACATAGGGTAATGATTCTAAAACATAATGTCTAAGACATAATGAAGACACTTTAGTAATCTTAGCATAATTTTTTTTAGTTGTCTTCGAAATATATAGAAATACACTAATACCCTAAGGATCAAAATTACAATCAAATATAAACTATTTCATAATTATATCAATTTTCCACAATTATATCCAAATTAAATCTAATCTAATTTGTTACGTAATTATAATTATGTTTCATAAATAAATCTAAACAAATCTAATCTAATTTGTTCCATAATTATATCATTGTTTCACAATTATAGTATTTTGAAATCATAAAAGATATTGTACATTCTATGTTGTTGATCTTTATTTTCTTTCCAGATCCACGCACTTCATATGCTCCCACACACCTCACTTTGATTGCCGAAGAGGTTTTTTGAGGGATGCAATTGGTCGAGCATGTTGTACACTGGTGTCATATCACACAATTGCTCAAGAACTTTGTAAATATGTATAGAGAGGAGTTTGAACTCTTCTAAAAATTTATGAGTTTTGTAAGTATTATAGATAGTTGTGAAGTAAATGACAGATGTGCATATGTATTTATAGATAGATGCAAAAGATTGTGGCTCCAAAATTATTGTTATGAATTCAAATTTCGGGCTCCAATCTTGGAGCCCAAGACTTGGTCACACAATGTATTAATTGTGAGATTAAAGAAGCAAACTTTTGTTCATTGTATTTTTGTCTATTAATTCATGAAAGATTATTTTCCAGACTTATAAAGGATGCTTTTGGCGGGAATTTGATGTGCAAGTCACTCTTTGGCTTTTAAATATAGTATAGATTTCAACTGCTTCATATGTCTAATTTCAATTGATCGAATATACGTGAATTATAACATAATAAAGCATATCAAATGAAATGAGAGAGGAAGGATATTAAGCTTTATAAAGTTTAAACATTTTCGATCTCGGCTTGAGACAATTTCAAAAATACATAAGATCTAATAAAATCTAAATTTTTAATATAACTCATCTAAATTAATAATTGATAAATTAATAAAATATTCATGTACCGAACGTTCCTATCACACTCATATTTACTCTTTTCAAGCATTTGGTTTTGTACAAATATGACCTATGTCAATAATGAATCAAAACTAGTTCAATGTTGTTCGTAGGAATAATAGTCAATGTTAGTAGACGTAATTAGTGTATCAGTTTTGAATGCAATTTTTATTAGTTTATCATCAATTAAACTAACAAAGAGCGAAATATTTTCACCTTGAGGAGTCAATATATATAGTATTTAAATTTATAAAATATAGCTCCATGGCCAACAGAATCATATAAACTCGATCGACTCATCATCGAATCATAATTTAGAATATTCAGGACTTATAATCAACACTTTTTGGCCAAAATCCATAACATATAGTAATATACTCCTGGATGTTTCTGATTAAATCGTTTCTTTTTAGTAAATTTAAATATTACATATAATTTGCCTTATTGCGAGATTTCCGTACCAAAACACTAATAATAATAATAATAATAATAATAATAATAATAATAATAATAATAATAATAATAAATGTACTTTTGTAACCAGCCTAAGATATTTGACAAGACCAGCACACTTGCTGTGTAAGTTCCTAGCCAATATATATACGTATATAATATGTTATAATAATCATTTGCATAATTTAGCTGCGTTAGTCGGCTAGTAGGAATGAAGTTAAACTTATGTTCAAATCTCAATTTGTTACGCATCGTATTATAAATTATACGGTATTTTGTCTATCTATAGTAATCACTTGGTCCCACTGAAATAAAGCTATATCACTACAAGAAATTGAACTTTTACCCACATATAAACTCACCACACATAATTATGTGTAGTAGGTTTGTCACACATAATCAAAACATGTGTGGGTAAAATAACAACACATTTTTTTTAAAACATAGGGACATTTAGTATGTGTGCCTAAAATGATTTAATCACATTTCGAGTTATTTATTTATTTATTTTCTCTATTTAACTAAGCATTTGTTTTTTTATATATGCTGACATGGAAAATTAATAAAAGCTATTAGCCACGTATAATTATATGTAATTTATGTGTGGTTAGATTCATATCGTTACATGTATTTTCACATTTAATATGTGTGGGTAAAATTGTATAGACACATTTATATTTTGACATTATTTTTATTTATTTATATGATTTCTAAATATTTTATGATTGCTTATGTGCAAAATTGGTAAAAGGTATTATAGCATAACATAAAATATTTAGTATATAGGTACGTGCTAATTAAATTACCAAAATATAGTTGTCACACATGATGATACGAGTACTTTTTATTTATTTATTTATTTTTGGGTTAATAATGACATAATCACCATTTAGATTTTAAGATTTTAATTACGCATTAATTTGTTCTCCTTCAAAATAATTAAAAAAAATGATGATTCAGCAAAAAGATAGCATCCAGCCACCAGTCAGCATTCTACGTATTTCTTTCTCTTTCTCTTCATTCCTTTCAACGTCTCTTTCTGTTCGTGTCTGTCTCACGACGAGTCTCTCTTTCTCGATTCTTCGTTGTTAGCGTGTGAATTTTGGGGCAAAGCTGATAAGGTACACTTTCCTTTTCTACTCGTATTACTTCATAGTTTGTTTGTATTTTGGTTAGTAATGTCGATTCCACTGTGTATGCGAAGTTGACAACTAGAAGACAATGGTATTTGTTTAATATCCCCGCTTTCTTTTCTTTTCATTTGTTATTATTCGTATTCTATACATTTTTGAGTTTTTGTCTTTGTAACCTTCGAAATTATTTTAGAGATTTCCCATGAGTAATTGATCATTAAGTGTTTGTTGAAATGCCTAAAAGAAAATAATGATTTAACTTGGTCTATTCAATACAAGAAATTTATAATTTTGATCGAATTAACATCGCTTTCTACTGCAGGTAACTTTAGGACTCTTTGCATATCCTTACTTGTTAATTGATGTCGTTGAGATTCTGTTGAGCACTTGCATGTTAATTATTAGGTGTAGATTTCATAAGGGAATATATATATATGTGTATGTGTGTGTGTGTGTGTATACTGTTAAACAGTGCTCTAGCTTATATCCACAACTCTTGCTCTAGTACCCAACTGAATAGGTAATGTACATAATAATAAATAAAATTTGAAAAATCTAATGGTAACAATTGAAATTTTAATATTTTTAGATGTTCATCAAATAAAACAAAATCTTATATAGTATACTGATATAAACTAACTGCATTTTATATTTACTTTGAAATTGGAAAACTCATTTTAATTTGCATACGAAAATATTCATCAATTTTAGAATTCTTTAATAAAAAGTTTAACTTAATAAACAAGATAAATTTATATTGGTATATTCTTTTTTCTTAAATAGATATGTATTGCCGTATTCAAATTTGACTTTTCAACTCCATTTTCACCCAAGACTAATAGACCCACGTTCTATCTCCAATTATCTTTCCTCAATCCATTAATCTTTCCAAATTCCGGTACGCAACAATTCTTCACTCGCTCTTTCTCTTCATCTCCAATTCTCCATCGCTCTCTCTTCATATCACTCTGCAATTTTTTTTTGATTTCATCTTTTTTCTTCTCTCTTTTTACTGATTTCGTATACTTTCTACCAGCACCAACTCTCCTCCACCTCTCAAGAGTAGTGCGGCAGTTTTCAGTCGCACACTTTTCAGTCTCATATTGGTAGGGCAAATGGCAGTTTCATACTCAGTGCCTTCAAAATTGAAAGAACAGATCTCAGATCACTGGAATATTCGAGGTTACTAGCTCGGCCATTGCTGACGGCTGCGCGAGGCTTTGGTACATCGAGCGGCGGCGGCGAGGAGAAGACCGTCGCTGCTGTACTATTCTAGAGGTTTCCGGTCGTTAGTAAGCATTTATCTGTTCTAATTCTCGCTTGATTTCAACTATATATCATTTTGTTACAATCGCTTATTGCTGAAACTAGCGATGTTGTAAAAAAAATGTAGATATATTTTATAATTTTTATGTTTAGATAAGCGATGTTGTAAATTGATTATGGATGGTTGAATTTTGGCTTATTGATGACTCTGGAAGTACCAGAGTTTGTTTCTGCATACGTTGTTCATTCGAATCTTAGTGTATTGAACGTATGATAGGTTCCGATGGCAGCAGGAGTATAGACGAGAGTATCTTGAATCGTTATTGCCAAAAAAATCTAAAAGAAAGGTATATATTTCTCTTTTCCTTTTTTTCTTTTTCTGCGTATTTATTAATTCAATGTTAATATTGAAATTTCAATGCCAAGCTCTCTGTTGTAATGTGACATTTTTGTCTTCTGCATCTCTAATGAATTCCTGAAAAACTAGTCTAGCGCATTTCTTGCTTGAATAGCATTTCGGATGATTGCTTGGTTGAATGTTACTCGAAAAAAGTGCTCGCCACAAATGCTTAATTGCATCGGATTGTTCGATGCGTGAAATGTATCTCATGTTTGATGTATGTTTTCGCAAATTGTTTGTTTGTATGGCTTTTAATCTCTCTATGCATCGACTATGATAAAACTAATGATTAAAAGGTAATGCAGTAGCATATACATCCCTTCAAGATCATCTTGTTAAATGCTGGAGGTGGTTGCTTGTGAATCTGGCTACTTAACGAAATTGAATGTTACCTTTCTAGTTTGTAGATCATAAAACTTCTATTGCGAGGAGTATAATCCTGAGCTTTTTTATTCTTCGAAACGAAAATCACATGTGCCTCTCTGCTTATGATTGTGATTTGTGCAGTAACGAGTATTAGCTTACGATTATACAGGTCGCTGCAGAGAGCACTTGACCAAAGGCTGTATCATCTTGTGACTGGCACTTTCCTCAGAAGGTTTACGAGTCTGAACCAACACTATGCAAGGTAATTCTGCTTCCAACTTATAATTTCAGTTTGTCATATTTCACCCTCTTTAGTTCCCATTTGCTTCTATTTTTTCAAAGTGTTAAGTGAATCTTTTTTTTCGAAATTAGTAATTGTAGTGCGAGAAATCTGCTTTAGAATATGTGGTCAAATCAAGAGGAGTCCTTTACCAATAAGCTCAAAGTATGTAGTCATAATTAATATTGTTTCTTCTTATTGTTTGCCATTTGATTTTTGCTGTTTTGTGATTATTCATTTGTTTCTTTGATGGTCAGTGCTTATTTGTGAAACAAACTACAAGCTTTTCGCGATTTCTGGAGTTAACATGCACTGACTTCCATGAACTAGACTAGTAAGATTCCGTAATAGCTTTAATTAAGTTTTCAGACTAATTCATGCATTCTTCATCTCTTGTGTTGCATACTTATATCGTCAAGTTCATACATTCAAAAATTTGGTAGGTAGTGTGTAGCAAGGTGCAGTAATTCATCTCCATATGCTGTTATAAGGAAGACAAATTATTCAACAAGTTCGAGATGGAGAGCCAAGAAAACAAATGCAGTCAACATAAACAACCATCGCAAGACTAGATTACCAGATGTAATGTGTATTTTTCACTTGTAAATATATCCTTGGCGGTATTTTTGTCAAAGATTGAAGGTTATGGAGTATTATTTCAAAATATTATGGTTGATATTTTAGCATTTCAGCCACATATTATTATATAATTGGTAAAAAAAATGACATCACATGATTTACCCACACATGAATAACCTATATTCACAAATAATATTATTTCTTTTATTATTAAATTACTACTTAAAATATTATTTCTTCACACATTCTTATACATTTAGCCACACATATATATGTCAATATCTTATGCCATGTAAGCTTCCACGTCATCAATCATATGTGGAGTACATTAATTCTTCACATATATTAACACATTTATCCACACATATATATGTCAATATCGTATGCCACATAAGCTTCCATGTCATCAATCACACGTGGACTTGATTAATTCTTCACACATATTTATACATTTAGCCACACATACATATGTCAATATCGTATGCCACATAAGCTTCCACGTCATCAAGTGACACACGTGGAATATATTTAATCACACATAATTTATATTTTTTGTGACACATATTATGTGTAGATAATTCTATATGGTTTTCTCCACACATATAGACATGTGTGGTTAAATCTCTTTCTCTGCAGAAATATAACCACACTTGTTGACATTTGTTACATGTGTGACTAAAAATGTATAAGCACACATAAGTATGTTTTTAGCCACACATACAAATGAGGCTAAAAGTCTAATTTCTTGTAGTGTATTTTTATTCAAGTTGAATATACTCCTTCCGTCTCATTTTATTAGCTAGGTTTGTCATTTTAGTCCGTCTCATTTATTAGCTACGTTTCCTTTTTTGACAAAGAATATGTGACTACAATTAACTCTCTCTGCTTAGAATTGATTGTAGCCACATATTCTCTCATTCCTTAATACTCGTGACATTCTGAAATGTAGCTAATTATATGGGACAGATGGAGTATTATAGTAATAATGAAATAGTTTTATTTCACAGAGGGAGTATAATTTTATTATAATAAATTGCATCCTCCATAACACAATAATCTATCTATCTATATATTTATAATTTGATTTTACAAGTTTATGATGTCATAATAGTTCGATTGAAAGGTTGTGTATTAACTAACTTAATAATTTGTTGATTTTTGATAAGAGGGTGTTTAGATGCCTCATAATTAGATACTAATTAGTAAGAACAATACGTTATGATGTAGACAACATTTCTCATGTTCTTTTCTCTTGCTTTATGGACAGAACGTATAATTAAGTGGATAATTGGATTATCCGGTGAAGAAGTAAGATTATGAAAAATAACTTGGGTGCGTGGAGAAACTTTATTTTTGGAGAACTAATTATAATTTTAACCTCTTGGAATTTATTTTAGAAGCTCTTGAAAAATTTAGTTCCATACACATTTGAGAAGAACTTATAAGCTCCTTAAAGTCGGAATGAACCTCCTTATAAGGATGTATGTGTCATCGTCATGTATCGAGATGAAAACATCACTCATTTAGTGGATCAACGATAATGACAAAATGATAGCACTCTTGGCAGACAGAAGGAATGCTATTTACAAAATCTTAAATATAATATCATTAGTTCTTCTGCTGCACTTCATTTGGCCTAACATATCGATATATGCGAGTTATAAAATAAATAGGCATGCCAAATGGAACAAGATGGAGGTAGTATTACGTACTCCTCTTATTACGACACTAAAAATATGTAGAGTTTGGGCCAAATTAAATCAATTCTCTGGGTGGGCTTGGCCCAACCTATTTTTTCGGGCTACATAATTCCCTGCCCAGCCCGATGCAGGCTACTGGACGGGCGGCCTTAAGCGGGCCGACAAACTCTTAATATTTCTTGTATGGGTGATTCTATCCACACTGGGTGAGCATCGGTCGGTCGGCCGCCGACCGACCATATTTTCATAAACCGATCAACCGACTGCACTGCAAAATTTCTAACGGCCGCCGACCGAAAATTATCTTTGGCCGACCCTCAAACCGCCCCGAAAACCGACCAGCCGATGCGGTCGGTTTTAGCATAACCGATAGTTGCCCAAATCTGCTAATTCAAGAAAATAAAAATGAAAAATATCATCAGAATCAGCTACCTAATTAAATTCTTCTGCACCTCAAAAACTCTGAATCAAGCTTTACTGGAACAACAAAGAAAAGAAACAAATTACAAAAACTGAATAAAATACGTACCTTTGCTATTAAGAATTAGAATAGAGAAAGAAGGTTGAAGCAGTAGCAGCAGTGCGGCCAGCGCCGACGGCGTCACAAACTGACAACAGCGGGAGGGAGGGCGGCGGAGATATCGTGGGTGTAGAGTGAAAGAAAGTTTGTTGTTTTGGACTTCTATCATCTGTTGGGAGGAGCCGCAATTTTAGACTTTAGAGAGAGAAATAGAGGTTACCTATACATTAGGCTTTAAAATTTGGGAATATTATAAGTACATCGGTCGGTCGGTTAAAACCCACCCTCGAAACACTTGTGCCGATGGCCGACCGAACCCCAGTCGGTTTTTGTTATTTTTGACCGCCCCGACAACCGATCCTAAAAATAACCGACCGTGAACCGACCGATTACGTCGGTTCGGCTCGGTTTTCAGTATTCGGGCGGTCGATGTTCACCCCTAATCCACAGCCCCTCATTTACTCCTCACAACCCCCACTATTAAAAATAAATATAAAATAATATGTGTGATACTAATATGCCCCTTAACCACCAATTTGAGTTGATTAATATCTGTAGCATGGAGATGTTGTACAGATAATCTGGAATTCAAGTTAACTCTTCTCTTTGAAACTGTTATGTATAAGGTGTTAAATTTCTTCTTGTGAATGCAGGTAGCGACATGTGAGCTTTGTTGCTAATGAGGAAGATGCAAGACTTTTGTTGCAGAGAGCTGTGGAATGCTGCCCACTGCATGTGGAGTTGTGGCTGGCACTTGCTCGGTTAGAAGCTTACGAAAATGGGAAAAAAGTGCTGAATGAAGCTCGGAGAAGCTTTCAAGGATCGTGAGAGAGAGAGTCGAGTGTCCTGATTTCAGGTTTGGGGGTTGTTTTCAAGTTGGGGACTTTATGTTAAAGAAATTAATTAACTTAAATTGGTGGTTAAGGGGCATATTAGTACTATACATATTATTTTATATTTATTTTTAATAGTGGGGGTTGTGAGGAGTAAATGGGGGCTGTGGATAGAATCACCCGTTTTTGGACCCATTTTTAAAGGCCCAAACCAAAAGCAGCCCATTTACAGGTTTTAAATTATTGAGATGCAGAACTTCAAACTGAGGAAATTTCTGGAATTGAATTCTTACATAGACTTTTAACCATGCTGATGTTACATACTCCCTCCGTCCACATTCTATTGACCTTATTATTATATCAGAACGCCCACCATCTATAAATTATTTTTTTTTTGGTAATAGGTCCCACAATACACTTTAACACTATACACAAGAATATTAGATGGACCCACAATTATTCTACTTTAACACTTTAACACTTAATTTATTAATATATCATCAAAATACATTAAACTTCGTGCCAGTTTTTTTTAGTCTATAGATCATGGACGGAGTGAGTATATATGTGTGTGCGTGTGTTTTTTTTTCTTAATACAAGTGTTTGTAGAGGGTTGGTGATTAGAGTGTGCGTGTGATTATGAAAGGTTGATAGGAATAGCTCTGAGGGATTTTTTCTTATGCAATGCTAGCCCAAACACTTCTTCTATTTGGAGTTGTTTCTTTGCTTCATCATCAACAAGTTTCCAATCAAAGTTATGACACAGCGTTGCGACCATGCAGTGCACCATGCGGCTAGCTAAAGCCTAGAGGTATGCCGGGGCAATTTCTTCGTCTAAGAATCTTTCCAGCTCAAAGCTCTCGGGATCCTTCCATACGCTCGGGTCTCTGGTAATTGCCCAGACGTTGACCATTATCTTTGCCTTTTGGGGGATTCTGTATCCATTTACTCGCGTTTCCTCTACCGCCTCACGAGGAATCAATAGGGGCGTTACAGGGTGATAGCGTAAGGATTCTTTGATGGTGGCTTGCAAGTATGGGAGTCTTGAGATGTCGGATTCTTCGATTACTCTCTTCTCCCCGATTATACTGTTCAGCTCTGCTTTAACCTTTGCCAGTTTTTGAGGGTGGAGTAGTAACTCCAACATTGTCCACTCCGTTGTGGCTGAACTTGTGTCTGTTCCCGCTAGTATTAGGTCCTATAATTAAGGTAAAACTATATATAAGTTAGAAACAAACACAATGGATCGGACTTAATTACTTATATATAAGTATAGAGTGAATGAATTAATTAATGGTGACTCAAGATCACGAGAATCAAATGCTTGATTTCCTTGATGCTCAAATCATACTCGTTTCCTTCCACAAGGTCAAGGAGCGTTTCAAGAAAATCAGTCTTCTTCTTGTAATTATTAGTCGAAGAAGAAAACGAGGCCTCCCGTTGTTTGAGTCGTTGCTCGATCATGCTCTGAATAATCTCCAGCAAACTTCCCATGTGATGGCTCATCTTCCGCCTGATTCCTTGGGGATCGAGAGGAGCAAGGATGGGGAAGAAATCTGAGATGACCAACACAGGTGATGATAGAGCAAACATGCTCCTTCAGTTTCTTTCTGGGATCAGAATCCGAAGAAGCGCCGTGTTGGGAGAATTCAACGGAGAATTGAAGAGCGTAGCGAAGATGAGGTTGGACAAGGTGGTGAATGCGGCTTCTCCCACGTCCATGGACCAGCTCACGTGGTCGGCCAGCTTCCGCAGCATCTCTCGCCGGAGACCTTGGCTGGCTTCGAGAGCCCGGGTGGAGAGGAGTTTCTCTTTGGATAATCGGCTGAGCTTCTTCCATTGATCGGAGCTCCCCGGAGCCACGGCGATGGAGATCTCTTCGTGCGGCCATGTTGGATCGGTTCACGAAGAATTTGCTTTGGGTTTTCACTGTCTCCCTCGCCATTTCCGGCGACGAAACCACCACGGCTAATAGAGTGCCGAGCTTCAGGGACATCAAAGGGCCGCATGTTTTGGCGAGTTGACTCAGCGATTTGTGTGGGTTTCTTCCGAGTTGGAAAATGTTGCCCGACAATCGGCAGGGGCAGCGGCCCCGGAAGGGAGGTCGCCACCACCTTGAGTACACCGCCCATGCCGCTACAATGGCCAACAAAAGGCTCACTATCATTAAATTATCCATTTTTGGACTCTAATTAACTTAAAAGGAGTTTGTATATTTATAGCCAGTCTACTTAATTAATTGGTTTAATTAGCTAGTGCGTTTCTTCTAGATCAATGAAAAACGATTTATATATAATTGCGCCATCTAATACGTAACTCTTTATATCTGGCAAATATGGAAATAATTATGTTAAACATTTGAGATCCAATGTCTCACGTTTAAAAAGAGAGCATTGGGTTTATTTATTTATTTATTTTGAATTTGATTTTTATTTATTACTGTACATCTCATTTAATAACTAACTTAAGTCTTGAGAGAAATAACATAATATGATGAATTATGATTATGTGTTAATACCTCAAATAGATTTTTTTTTAAAGTAAGATTTATTTTGGTATGATATTTTTATTAACCTCTTTATTTATTATGTTGTCACGTTATCCATGAACACATTAAGTATGTCCACGATGAGCATTGGAGCATTACTCTAAGTACATATACGTCAGCAAGAGTTTTAATCTAAACATCTTTATCACGTACTTGAAATTTTAAATTGAAACTAACATACACACTAAGTCATAGAAACACATAGTATATAAAATGAATATACATCTAATTACATATAGCTCAAAAAGAGAAAAAGAAACATCTTTATCTAACGACAATAAAAAACATAACTCAAAATATATATATAGAAATTGAACAGCCAAACCTACATGCATTCATTAATATATAATTTGCTGCATTTAATATTGTGTGAACTTACAAACTCCGCCCTATTTAAACTAGAAAGTATTAAAAACTTAACCCGGCCGTAGCCAGCCGCACCTCTCCCTGGAAACTTTACCCAAAAATTTAAGCACATTGCACACATTTTTTTTTAATAAAGAATTTAACTGAATTAATTTGAGATCTTTTGCCACGGAGGCGTGAGACATTGATCTTACAACACATACACTATCACAACAACAACAATAACAACAACAACAACAACAAAAAAAAAAAAAAAACGAAAGAACGAGGGAAAGAACATTCTGAAGTAGAACGGCAAAGGACATATTTTCCGTAGTAGGACATATTCTGCTAATGAAAATCTGTCGCGGTTCCAACTGCTATGCGGCTTCACGCAATGGCCCTTGTCCATTGCCGTTTTAAAACGGCTATGGAAATGGCTTATTCTATTATGGAAATTTTCGTCGCCATTTTCAGCTTTTCTTGTAGTGCACACTCGATTCTAATAAAAAGAACACATGCACACATACTGCTCACGTTTATCATCTCACCATGCACGTAATCAGATTAAATTATCAATTTTTAACTATAATTATTATTGTTTTTTTAAATTATTAGAAATTTGTCGACGTATCACTGCCATATTAGTTGTGGACATATTAAATGTGTTCACAGTAGGTAGGTAAACGTTTCTCTACTTGTATAATAAAGTCAATAAACCCGCCACCCTATATCAATTATAACCTGATATAATGTCTATTTTATACTCCATTCGTCCACCATTTGCTGATACGATTTACTGAATCTTTTCATTTTGGGACGCAGACCCCACATTCACTTGAACACTTCAACACTTTATCACTCTACTTTTTAAACACTTTAATACAATTAAAAATATTAAATGAGTCCACAATTATTCCACTTTAACACTTTAATATTTTAATTTATTAATATATTATAAAAGTACATTAAACTCCGTGTCCAGATTTTTAGTACAGTAAATTATGGATGAAGGGAGTATTATATATAAATTAAAAAAAAGTATATTTTATATAAAGTCAATAAACCCGCCACCCTATATCAATTATAACTTCATATTAAGGTCATAAACAAATGCTGGTTAAACTAGATACAGTGCAGTCCTAAATATAGCAATGTAATATAATATTATACGAAACCTTCGTATTTGGACATATTGTGTATATCAAGTACACTATAAATATAACATAAAATCCACACGAAAAAATTGAAGGAAAAAAAAAAAAAAGACCCCAAAAAATTACATTGCTAGACCACATAAACCTACCGGCTCTCGACTTCACGAGGCCAGAAGAAGAGAAATTTGCATCGAAAAGGTTCGTTTTCGACGGCGAAAAACTGGAAAAGCTGAGGAAAGAAGCATCTTTCTCTAGCGGTGGGGCCAAGGACCCGACTAAAGTGGAAGCCGTTTCAGGTTTCATGTGGCGAAGTTTCATCAAGGCCTATACAACCTGCAATTTACCTTCCGCTAAAGGAACGACGTCGTTTGTCGCAACTCATATGGTGAACTTGAGGCCAAGGGCGGTCCCACCGTTACCGGAGCACAAATTCGGAAACTGCGTTGCAAATGATTTGGCTATCGTTTCATCGGATGATGAAAATAGTGCAAATATAGGTACACTCGTATCCAAATTGAGGGCATCCATAAAAATAATTGATAGTAACTACATCAATAATGTTATCAAGGGTGAGAAAACTCTCAAAACCCTAAATCAAACCCATGATCCATTTATTAACTCGGAATTCTTCCCCTTTTCGAGCTGGAGATTTCCGGTATACGAGGCGGATTTCGGGTGGGGAAAGCCGGTTTGGGTTTGTTGTGGGGTGATGCACTTTATCAATCTAGTGATTCTCATGGATACTCCGTTTGGAGATGGTATTGAAGCGTGGGTTAACCTTCCTCAAGATGATCATTTCTTTCAAATCTTCCAAGCCAATTACGATAACCTCCTTACCCAATTACTTGTTTAGTTGTTTTCATTTCCTATATGACTAATTAAACGTGTAATAATTGGTAAGTAATAAAATAATAAATGGCGTGCTAGCTTATAAATTCATTGAAGCTAATTGTAACTTTATAATATCTTTTCTAATTCCTATTACATAGTGCTATTTTCCACTTACAATTAAGTCATGAGCAATGCCATAGCCAGAATTTAATTATTTATTTAATACTATTTCAAATTTATTTTGAATTTTATGAATATCTTATGTCGTTAAGCTTATTTTAGTTTAAGTTCCGCCTCTAGTTAAAAAGACGAGATATTAAATTAAATAGGGCTTTAAGTCGTATAATGAATCTATATATAAGTTGTTTGGGCTGAATATTAAGGATTTTATACTGCAGACTAATAGTATCTAATAGTGACTCTTTTACTAGGTTTAAATATACTCATAAATACTCTACCATCCACCGTGGGCACATTAACACCGCTAATGTTGACGTCGGTAATTTTTTAGTTAGGGTTTAATTTTTTAAATAGGATTAGGTTTTTTTTAGTAGGATTTAATTTATTTTTTTTATGTTTTTTTTTATCAACTTCCTTATTTATACTATTACCACGTCATTCATGTGCATATACCCAAAGTGAACATTGGAGAGCCATTACTCTTAATCCATTAGATATGTTAAGGTGGAATTATATAGAAATAGCCAATTTTTACAACAAAATAACTTTTTTAGCCATGTTAATAAAAATGAACTTTCTAGCCACTTTTATTTATATTGTCTGAAAAGTTTATTTAACAATTGAATTGACATCGATATTTTTTTTATGTATAAAAATTAAATCGAAAGGTAGGTTCTCACCTGATTTCGTCGAATATAAATCATAACGGGTTCCTGATTTAATCGGTTCTCAATTTTTCGGGAATGCTTAGTAAATTGGTTCTGTAAGCGATATATACTACTCCCTTTGTCCACGATCTTTAGACCTTGTTATTATATCGCAACGTCCACCATCTTTAAACCCTTTCCAATTTTGGTAGTAGGCCCCACAATAAAAATACTTTAATACTATAATACAACTAAAAATATTAGATGGACCCATAATTATTTATCTTTAACACTTTAACTTATTAAAACATCATAAAAACACATTAAACTCCGAGCTGGAATTTTTGGGTCTAAAAATCATGGTCGGAGGGAGTACAATTTAGAGGAAACTCAACTTTCAAACATCCAAAATAACTTTCAACTTCTGCATTTGTCTCACAAATCAATTTTAGTCTTATTTATTATTGCATATTTAGCAATTTAATCACAAAATAAGCATTCACAAAATTATCATAAATTACACGATATATGATTGTGGTCTACCAAAAATGTACATGTATTCATAATTTTTCTTTTGTACTTCAACTTTGACAACGGTGCCCCTTAAGATACTATAATTTCCTTATCTTTCTAATTTTATTATAAATGATATATTTTTATAAATATTTGTATCCAACTCTATGCGACTAAATTTATGGGACGAAGTGGAAGCTGGAAGTATAATACTCAAGACGTACGAATGGTTTAGGGCTAAGATCGTCTTATAGAGATCTTTACCCTGTTACATTTGTTTCTTGATCACAATTAGTAGTGTAAAGATGATGCATGGCTATATCTCACTACAATAAATACGCACTTTAACGACCGAAAATTGCTAATGGGTCGGTAATTAACGACCGAACAAATTCAATTGCAAATTCGGTCATTAAAATGCGTTCGTTTTTTAAGCACTAGGGGCACATGCATGGTTTTATTATTCAACAACTTTAATCCAACTTCGATATCAGAAGCATCAAATCTGGATGGGGATAGCCCTGAGGGGGTTTTTCTTATGTAGTGCCATCCCAAACACTTCTTCTCTTTGGAGTTGTTTGGATTCAGACCCTGCTTCGAGTTTCCAATCAAAGTTATGACACAGTGTTGCCACCATGCAGTGTATCATACGGCTAGCTAGAGGTATGCCCGAGCAAATTCTTCGTCCCGATCCAAATGGAATCAACTCAAAATGATGTCCTGCAAAATCTGTATCCTTTCCTTCTTCTAAGAATCTTTCCGGCTCAAAGCACTCGGGATCCCTCCATACGCTAGGGTCTCTGGTAATTGCCCAGAAGTTGACAATAACCTTGGCATCTTTGGGGATTCTGTATCCATTTACTCGTGTTTCTTCCACGGCCTTGAGAGGAATTAACAGAGGCGTCGCAGGGTGATAGCGTAAGGATTCTTTGATGGTGGCTTGCAAGTACGGGAGTCTTGAGATGTCGGATTCTTCGATTACTCTCTTCTCTCCGATTACACTGTTTAGCTCTGCTTTCACCTTTGCCATTTTCTGAGGGTGGAGTAGTAATTCCACCATTGTCCATTCCACTGTGGCAGCACTTGTGCCCGATCCTCCAATAATTAGGTCAACAAACAAATGCTTGATTTCATTGATGCTCAAATCGTAGTCGTTTCTGATAGGATAGGCCCAATGGCCCAGACCAGCTCGGCCCATCCAAAGGGAGGCCCAATAACACAGTCAACAAAGATCAGCCACCCACCCCACGATTTCTCAACCACTGCACAGGCGGACGTGCGAGAGCAGCAACATCCATGATTTCTCAACCACTGCACAGGCGGACGTGCGAGAGCAGCAACATCCATGATCTCTCAACCACCCTTGACTGAAACTATCTATAAATAAGAGCTATTTTGTAAGAGGAGGGGGTCGGCACTGTACTATTTAGAAAAGATACCGGAATATACATATTCTCATTCTCCTCCGTGGACGTAGATCGACCCAAACGATCGAACCACGTAAATCCTTGTGTTCCCAGTCTTCTACAAATCTCTCCATCACTAAAACACTCTAAAATCGACGATCGATCACTGGCGCCGTCTGTGGGAACCGAAAGAATTTTGTGAAACCGATCAGCACATTTTCGAGTGAAAATACGATGGTAAGACCAACCCGCTCCGCCACCACCGCCGCCGCCGCCGCTGCTGCCAAGGCGAAACAGAAACGGGCTGACCTCTTTTCCAATCCGCCTTACATGCCGGCCAACGAGGAAGAAGGTGACGTTAGTCAAGCTCAGAAAACTGCTTCCCAGATCCAACGTGACCAACAGCCCATTCGCCGAACTCTTGAAGGCCACCTGGAGGATGTCCCATCTGGGGGTTCAGCTAGCGGCGACGGACCAGATCAAAGTGGCAGCCAACGCGGAAATACCGAACTCCAACCCGAGCTGGGAGATGCACTGAAGGCGTACCTGAACCTCCACGAGCAGGATTTTCGCAAGTTCGCCGATCAACACCGACAACAAAGTCAAAGCAAAGAAGATGAAGTCGAACCGTCACAAAGGCCATCCCTAAGTCTCCAGATCGTTGGAGACAGGGAGGCCGAAGTTCCCCAAAGGCGACAAAACAATCGCCGTAGAAACGATCGCGCTTCACCTCGGCGCGGTTCAACGTCACCTCGTCAAAACGCCGTTCCTCATCGGCGTGACGAAGGGAACGTCCATCAGAGAAGATTCGACGTTGAGGCCGAACTTCCCCGAAGGCGACAAAGTAATCGCCGCGGGAACGATCACGTTTCACCTCAGCGCGATCTGACGCCACCTCGTCAAAACGCCATTCCACCTCGGCACGACGACGAGAACGCCTACCAAGGAAGATTCGCCGTCTACGGTCGGATCTCGACTCCCTTCACTAATAGGATACTCTATACTCCCCTCCCGTCGACGTATAGAGTACCTCCTATCCCACCTTACAACGGAACCCAAGACCCCAACAACTTTCTATCCCGGTTCCAATACAACATGATGAACCAGGGGTTGGCCGAAGACGTTTACCTGTGTAAAGTCTTCCCCGAGCTACTAGTGGACAACGCTAGGAGCTGGTTTCATAGCCTCCCTAATTGCAGCGTAGGGTCATATGCTGACCTACTGGACGCCTTTGAACGTCGTTTCTTCCAAAAAGCCGAGGCAAAGATCAGCCCAGCCCAGCTCCTCACCTTAAAGCAAGGGCGGGGAGAAACGATCAGTGATTTTCTAGCCCGTTTTTATAACGAGAGCCTAAAAGTCGATCGTCTCTCCGACGACGTGCTTATCTCGGCCTTCCAAAATGGCATCCAGTCCGGAACTCTCTTCAGAGAGCTCGTAAAGGCACGTCCCGCGACCTCCAGGCAGCTATGGAAGATCGCCGACACATTCGCCGAAGCGGACGAGGCCGATCGGAAGAAACGGGCGGCAGATCGGCCCGAAAACAACGATAAGAGAAAAAAAGAGGAGCGCACTGACTTTGGGCAAGGCCGCCGAAGTGCCCTCGAAAGGTTACAGCGAGGACCCCTCGAGTCCCGCCTAGGACCTCGACCCAACCAAGACCGAAGTCAGTATACACCGCTGACAAAGTCCAGGGCCGAAATATATGAGCTCCACTCAGACTTGTTCGAGAAGCCATCGCCCTTATCCCGAGGTGGCTCGAAGCGCCGATCCAAGGAAAAATACTGCAAGCTCCACAATGACTATGGTCATGAAACTGAGGACTGCAGGGACCTCGCCTCGGACATAGAGCATATGGTGCGCGACGGTACCCTCAAACTGTACCAAAGTCGCGACCAGAAAGAGGCCCGACCTCAAGGAAAGGGCAAGAGAAAGAAAAATAAGGGAGGCCATAACTGCGCCTCCAAAACCGACAAAAGGCCAAAACGCGATGACGAGGATGAGGATGAGGATCAACCCCGATATGATGCAGTTATCACTGCCATCACCGGACTGCCTGAAGGCACGACGAGGTCATCGTTGAAAGCCGAGGCCCGAAGTCAACAACGGGAAGAACCTACCCAAAAAAGGTTCAAGAGGGAGGAGGTCGTCACCTTTTCAAGCAATGACCCAGTTCCCCATGCGGTACCTCATCAAGATGCCACCATAATCGAGGCCGTGGTGGCCAACAAACTGGTCCACCGCGTATTCGTTGATAGTGGAGCATCTGTGAGTGTGCTCTTTAAAGACTGCTTCGATAAGCTAGATATCGAAGAAGCACGTCTGAGGCCAGCACCCATGCCATTAAAGAACTTCACACAACAAGAGACGACGACGGAAGGCATAATTTCACTGCCCGTGACGGTTGGAAAGAGCCCGTTGTCTACTACAAAGATAATCCACTTCTTCGTCGTAAAAGCCAGCTCCCCCTATAACATCATCTTAGGGAGGGATTGGCTAATAGCGACAAAGGCAATCTGCTCAGCCTACCACCTAACGATTAAAATTCCGTCTAGAAACGGAGTGATCACACTTCGAGGAAACCAGCAACAGGCTAAGGAGTGCATGCAGGTCGCACTCCGAGGTGACAGGAATCAACACCCCCAGGCATAGCAACTACAGAAACCCGAAGAGGTGGGGCCGACGTCGCCTCCATCCGTCGAGCCGGTAGAAGACGTCGCATTATACGAAAATAACCCTGTCAGGGTCGTCAAAGTAGGGTTCGTCGGCGAAAATGAGCTCCGAAGTCAACTTATCCGGCTCCTTCGGGAATATAGAGATGTCTTCGCATGGTCGCCGCTAGACATGACCGGGGTGGCACCGAGCATCATCACTCATCACCTCAACATCGACCCTGCAATAAAACCAGTTCGGCAGAAGCAACGAGCCTTCGCAGCCGAATGAGGTCAAGTGATTCACGACGAGGTTCGGCAACTGCAACAGGCCGATATTTTATTCGAAGTAAAATATCCGACCTGGTTGGCCAACCCCGTGATGGTGAAAAAGCAGGGAGGCAGGTGGCGGATGTGTATTGATTACACGGACCTTAATAAGCACTGCCCAAAAGACTGCTACCCCCCTCCCCAACATTGACAAGAAGGTCGAAGCTCTTGTTGGCCACAAGGTGTTCAGCTTCTTGGACCTATACAAGGGATACCACCAAGTCCTCATGAATGCCGAGGATGCGCCGAAGACCGCCTTCGTCACGGACTTCGGCATCTATGCATACAAAAAAATGCCCTTCGGACTGAAGAACGCCGGAGCCACATACCAAAGGATGGTCGATAAAATTTTTGAAGCCCACATCGGTAGCATTGTCGAAGTATATGTAGACGATATAGTCGTAAAGAGCAAGGAGATCGCCACTTGTGTAAACGACCTTAAAGTTGTCTTCGGCCTACTTCGTAAAGTAAACCTAAAGTTAAACCCAGAAAAGTGTACTTTTATGGTCCGATCTGGAAAATTTCTAGGGTGTTGGGTTTCACGCGAAGGGTTAAAAGCCAGCCCTTCAAAAGTCCGAGCTATCCAAGAAATGCAAGTGCCGAAGTCAATCCATGACGTGCACAAACTAACGGGCTGCCTAGCCGCCCTAAGTCGTTTTTTATCTAAGGCCGCCGAAAAACAACTCCCATTCTTCAAGATACTAAAGAAGGCGCCGAACTTCGAATGGAACGACGAGCACAGGAGAGCTTTCGATGGCTTAAAGAAGTATCTCGCAAATCTCCCTACATTATCTGCACCAAAGAAGGGCGAGGTCCTCTCTTTATACCTCGCCGCTTCGAACGAGGCAATCAGCGCAGTCC
>CM038115.1:6204990-6218288 GCA_001642375.2 Mentha longifolia | reverse complement strand
ATTCGTAAATCTAGGGTTAGGGTTACTAGGGTTTGGACCACCCATCGCGTCAACTTCGAATAAACCTTCGCCACAGTAGGCCCAGCGGTGGCCGGCCCGAGATCTTGATCCGAAACCCACTCCCAGCCCCATTAGTCTCAGGCAATTGACCACCGGCGTAGCCCCCTTTTGATTATAATTATACAAATCGTTTATCCGTTTGACGCTGTTGTTATTGTAATCCTCCTCATCGTCGGAGGAGGAAGAAGGAGCAGGATTCGGCCCCTTCTCCATCGAATGCATGCTCTGGAAGTGGACCCAGGAGGAGGTATATCGGCGGGACGCCGCCGTACGAGGGCCAGCGCGCTGGATCTCGGAAGCGATACCTCTTCCGGAGCTTCTCCATCTTGTGGCGACACTGAACGGAGGTCTTGGGGGGCTGGCGGGGCACCGGGCGGCGACGTCTTCGGCGACCTCCTGCCAGTGGTTGGCTTTGAGGTTGCCGCGGCCGAGGGAGTACCACTTCTCCCTATAGGCGTCGATTAGGGCGACGGTCTCATCGGGCGGACCAGCACGGCGGGGGGAGGCGCGGGAGCCGGACGAGGTGGAGGGGAGGGCTAGGGTAGCGGTAGGGAAGCGGTGGTTGTCGTCGTCGTGGGCGGAGGGGGAAGACGGGGATAAGCTGGCGGCCATGGCGCGTAGGATAGGAATCCGAGGGGAGTGCGCAGGATAAGAGATCTGGGGGTGGTGGTGGTGGTGGAGGAGGAGGAGGTGGTTGTGGCATAATGAATGAGAGAGGAGTGCGGTGGGGTAGGGTTGTTAAAGGGGCGGCAGGCGGGGGCTGACTTGGAGGATCTAGAAAGATGAGATGGGAGAGGCCACCGCTTAGAGGAGGGGAGGCTATCGTGCGCGGGGGATGGGCGGGGTCTTAACGTGCGCGCGAACAGAGCCGTCGCCGCGTGTGGGGTCCCTTTTTTCGTTTTTCCTTAGTCCTTTGCGCAATTGTGAAAATTGGGGGCTGTCCAATTCGCCTCTTGTACCCTTACTCGCTCTCTCTGCACATTATTCATCTTCCACCACTTTTTCCTAAAATTACTTTTTGTACCTATTAGGAAAATGTAGAAATGCTCCCGACGGTGGGCACACGCTCACAAGTGATTAGGCAGTGCCACGTCAGTATTTTTTTTTTTTTTTGCGTTTAAATTTTTATGTTATGATTTAGTTTTTATAATATTGATTTAATTATTTTTGGTAGAATTTTTATTAATTTCCTTATATATTTCAATGTCACGTTATCCGTGAACACATTAAGCATTGCCCATGGTGGACATTGTAGCATTACTCTAGGAAAATGTTACTAATATAATACAACAATAAATGTAACTAATAGCTTGGTATGGATTTTAATAAATATATAAAAAATAGTAGGTGATTTTCAAATGGAGAAAAGGACATACCACACAGTTTTTTTTTAAATAAATAAAAGGATGTAATGAGTTTACAATTAAAAAATAATGCATGAGTTCTGTGGATCAACGGTTGATTTCTTAATAAAATAAAGAAATTTGATGAGTTTAATTAAAAAAGATAATAGTAAATGAATTTGTGAGCTAGAAATAATTTTAAAAAGAAGAAGAAATGTGATGAGTTTAATAGCTTTCCTTTCAAAAAAACATTAAAGGTATGAAGGCAACGAGACGATTGATGAATTTTCACAATAGACTTATGTCGTTTATACTTTGGACCGATTTTAAAGAAAATTTTATACTTGGAATTAAAGAAATTGAAATCGGGTCTATAAAACACTATGTAATGGGCCGGCCCGCAGTCACAGTGTTTAATTTCTCCCAATGGCTATTTCCTTATTAAATTGATGATTAAAGTCAGAATTTAATGAGTTCAATATTATATATTAATTTAGATGGCGCCGCAATGGGAACCTTATCATAATTAATTCATTATTTATAGTGCCGCTAAATTAATTTCCTTAGGGTTGGCTAGGGTTTCTAGTTGTTAATATACAACATTCGTCCACGATCTTTAGACAGTTGCTATTTTAGTTGGTTTTAGAACTTTATAAATATGAATTTAAAATTAATTTTTGGAGTTTAGTTTTTTTTTATATATAGGATACTTCAAGTCTCGTAGTATTCCATAGATAAAAGTAAACTCCGAAAGTCCATTTTGGACCCCGTATAAAGCCCAAAAATCAGCTAAAAAGTCAATTGTGTCTAAAGATCATGGATGATGAGAGAGTGATAAACCGGATAGACAAGACTATATATAATTAGACAAACTCTTTTGAAGTTAATCACAAAAATACAATTAAGAACACTAAAATGGATCTTTTTATTATAGTGAGCCTTTTTGGGCCTTTGTAGCAGCATGGTTGGTGTGGTGGCGAAGAGGCGAGCTCCCTCCGGGGCCGCCGCCTCTGCCGATTGTCGGCAACATTTTCCAACTCGGGAAAAACCCACACATGTCGCTGAGTCAACTCGCCAAAACCTACGGCCCTCTGATGTCCCTGAAGCTCGGCTCTCAGCTCAGCGTCGTGGTTTCGTCACCGGAGATGGCGAGGGAAATACTGAAAGACCAAAGCCATGTTTTCTTGAATCGACCCATGAGCGATGCGGTGGAGAGATTTCCGTTGTGATGCTCCCGGGAAACTCCGATCAATGGAAGAAACTCCGGCGGTTAACGAAAGAGAAGCTCTTCTCCACTCAGGCTCTCCAACTCAGCCAAGATCTCCGGCAAGAGATGTTGCGGAAGCTGGCCGACCTCGTCAGCGGGTGCAGCGGCGCCGCCATGGACGTGGGAGAAGCCGCATTCACCACCATGTCGAACCTCATGTTCGCTACGCTGTTCTCCATTGAATTAAGCGAGTACGGCGGCGCCTCCTCGGAGTCTGGTCCCCGTGAGAAACTGCGAGAGCATATTGTCTCTTTCAGCAGGTACGAGTCGGTCTTCCCAATATTTCAGATTTGTTTCCCTTTCTCGCTCCTCTGGATCTGCAAGGAATCAGGCGGAAGATGAGTTATCACTACGGAGATCTGATGGAGATAGTTCAGAGCATGATCAAACAACGACTCAAACAACGGAAGGCCTCTTCCAGTTACCGGAAGAAGAATGATTTTCTCGAAAAGCTCCTTGACCTCATGGAAGGAAACGAGTACGATTTGAGCATCAATGAAATCAAGCATTTGTTTGTGGTGAGCATATAAAGTACTACTGCATACATGCACTCGAGAGATATATATACATGTGAGCGAGGTATAAAATAATAAAGTGAGTAATGCTTGCTTGGTGGGACAAAAGGGGACTGTAATTTAGAAAGATTAATTAGTGCTGAAAAATCAAATACTATACTCTAATTTTATTATTTAAGTCGCGTAAATTAATTAAGCTGAATTATAGATAGTATATATTGAGATATCAAAGGAAAACAAAAATTGTTTTTGGCTACACGATTGATACACCATATATTTATAGATATAGTATTGAATCTGTCTACTTTATAATCTTAGGACCTAATTAGTGGAGGATCGGATACAAGTGCATCATCAATAGAATGGACGATGGTTGAATTACTACTCCACCCTCAAAAAATGGCAAAGGTGAAAGCAGAGCTGAAGAGTGTAATCGGAGAGAAGAAAATAATGGAAGAATCCGACATCTCGAGGCTCCCATACTTGCAAGCCTGCGTGAGAGAATCATTTCGCTTTCACCCCTATTATTTCCTCGTGAGGCGGCAGAAGAAACGCGAGTAAATGGATACATAATCCCCAAACATACAAAGATAATGATCAACTTCTGGGCAATTACCAGAGACCCAAGCATATGGAAGAACCCCGAGAGCTTTGAGCCCGAAAGATTCTTAGATAACGACATAGATTTCAAGGGCCGGCATTTTGAGCTGATTCCATTTGGATCGGGACGAAGAATTTGCCCGGCCTTGCCGCTTGCTAGCCGCATGATACACTGCACGGTGGCAACACTCTGCCATAACTTTGATTGGAAACTCGAAGCCGGCTTTGAATCCAAACAACTCCAAAGACAAGAAGTGTTTGGGGTAGCACTACATAAGAAAACCCCCCTCAGGGCTATTCCCATAAAAATTTGATGTCGATATATGTTAGATCCATTATAAAAGTATCTAGCTAGCTAGTAATTAATACTACTATATAGATGCATGTATTTGGGACTGCACTGCAAATGCAAAAGAAAATTAATCCCTAGATCCATATATATACATAAAGTTTTATGTTCGACTGGATTAGTTGTTGTCGTTACATTTAAAACAAATTCACATTGCACCTACTTTATATATATATATAAAATCAAACTGCACTAATTAATTGAAGCAGTTTATTTGATATCTATCATCATTGTTACGCCGGGTCTTCTTCTCGAATTTGCTGCGAGGTTGCAGGCATGATGTTGCTCTGCAGCGGCAACGGCTATGGCTAGGAGAGAGAGAGAAGAGAGGTAAAGAGAGAGAGGAATATAATGCTTGGTCACCGGCGGCGGTGGCAGTGGGTCGAGGAGGATGCGATTTTGCAAGCAGAAAGACGGAGGAAGAGAGAAAATGCGGCTGTTTTTTAGATTATATTTTTATTATCAATTGTATTTCATTAAGGGTACAAGAGTCATTACATGTAAAAAATGACTAGAATTAGTCCATTATCTTGTTGTTGGCTAAAAAAAGATTTTTCTCTTATGATAATGGTTATTTGAGGGTTTGCCTTAAAAAAGAAACTACTTATATATTTTTCTAAAAAAACTACTTATCAGATCTTAGTGCAATTGACTGTATTTATAAACTTGAGGACTAGCTTTTACAAAAAAAAATACTTGGCTGCTAGCTCGATCAAGTTAATATGTGTGTATAAAAAAAAAAAATACAGTGTTTAACAATGATGATAGATATCAAATAAGTTGCTTTAGATTACGTGTATATATATGTGTGTGTGTGTGTGATGATCCTCTTTGTTCAATAAATAAGAGTTATTTGCGATATTAATTTTTCAAACTCTTTATTAATTTTCAAAAGAGGTTGATTTTGAGTTTATTTTCCTCATAAATACTTTATTAAATCTTTTAAACATGCCTTTTTAAAGTCATTTAAATTAAAATATCCATTAACTGAATGGAATTCTTGAAATTCGTTCGAAAGTAGACTTCTTATTAGTTTTGAGTTTCTAATTATAATAATCATATTGATGTTTGCTCTTAAGTTAGTTATGTAATTGAGACATAATAAATAAAGGGACAACTAGTAAAATAGCCACTTTGGGATAGTAAAGATAAATAATAGCCATTATAATAAAAAATATAAAAATATAAAAAATAGCCACTTTTACTATAATACCCCCGCCCTTTTCGAACTGTCGTGAATTGCTCTAAAAATATAACTCATTTCACGAATTCACAAATAAATTCGTGAATTACTTTGCAAAAATAGAACAATTCACGAATTCACAAATTGAATTAGTGATTTCACTCCCAAAAAATAAGTAAATCACGAATTCGCTGCTATGAGCTCGTGAATTAGTGCCAACAAATAACAAATCATGAATTTCAGCTCATGAATTCATACAAAATTAGCCAAAATTGCTTGGTGAATTCATATACGAAATAAACACTTAATGGATAAAACTAAGAACCTATGTTCTAGAAGATCCAATTCGTGAATGTCACGACCCCAAAGACATTACCCGTGAATCCACAATTGAGACTTGCAAATGGATAATTTTAACTACTAGTTCATAGATTCGAGAAGAGAAAACCATAAAATCCAAATAGATGTAGGAGGAAGGAGAGGAGGAAGAGGTGACGGCAGCGTTCGTACTCGGCAGTCGTGGGGTGAATAAATTGATAAATGTCTAGATCTATGGAGGAAGGGGTGGAGACAGTCGGCGGCGAATTTATGAGTTTGAGATGGAGGTGAGCAGTTAATACACACACAGAGAGAGAGGGGGGAAAAAATATACAGAGGATGACGGAGTGAGGAACAGGTTTAGCTATTTCATTAAGGGCATTTAAGTTTTTTAACACAAAAATTGGCTATTTTTTATCTTTTTTATTTAAGTGGTTAAAATTTGTCTTTACAATGTTAAAATGACTATTTTCACCTATTTCCCCATAAAAATAAAAATCAAATTTCCCAAAAAAAAACAATGCTCTTTTTAAACGTGAGACACTGGATCTCAAATGTTCAATTTCTCGCCACAGCTATTTCCGTATCTGTATATTAAAGTCCGAAATAGCGCCATATAACAATTAATACATCTATTTCTAGTGCCCCAAATATAGTTTTCATATAGCGATGGCTAGGGTTTCAAGTTGTGAATATAATAATTTAATAGTTTTCTCGTTGATCTAGAAGAAACCCACTAGTTAGTTAATTAAGCCAATTAAGTAGACATGCTATAAATATTCAAACTCCTTTAGTTTGAAGTTAATTAAGAGTCTAAGAATGGATACTTTTATGTAATGCTCTTAAATCGCTAGACGCTAGTTGGGTGGTGAAATGGGGACTAGAGCCTAGACGGGGTTATGTGGGGGCCTAAACAAATCAAAATTACAATGCTTATTTTTACTATTTTATATCATGTTCTCAAGTATAAATTATATAAACATATAATTAATTAATCATAATTTTATTACCAAATTCATGATAAAAGCACGTAATATGATAATTATCAATCAAATTCTATAATCTCCGTAGTCTTCACATTAATTTTATAATCTACAACAAATTTTCATAACTTTAAAAATAAAATTTCAACACAATATATATCCATAATTATTGAAATATATAAAAAATCTAATTATAATTAGCCTTAAATTAGTCCAACGTCCAAATTACATATATATACTACTTGCTCTGCTCGCCAAACTGCTAATTAATTACTGCTTAAAGAATATTGATTAAGTGTTCGTTTGGTTCAAGTTTGGTAATGGAAAGAGAATGAAATCAAGTCAAGTAAGGGAATGATAATAATAATGGTTACTTTTATGAGTATTTGGTTTAATAATGAAAATGAGCCACTTGTAAGGGATTCCCTTTCACCTTGTTTCCCCCTAGGGGTAACAATTTGGTGAATTGGATTACCCTCAAGTAAGGGAAATAGATAATTTATTACTCAAACCAAACAAAAAGTAATAGATACAATTAATTATTTTCCTTTCCATATATAAAACAAAAAGAAAAAGAAAAAACAAACTAAACATGGGCTAAACTTTAATCGGGTCAGTGGGTGCCGCTCAAGGCCTACTCGGATTAAGAATTGATCGGCGGAATGGTATTGCCTAGCGCCTAGGAGGGATCTAGCCATCTAGGCAGAGATTTTGAGAACATTTATTTTATGACAATGAGCCTTTCGTTGGCCTTTGTAGCGGCATGGGTGGTGTACTCACGGTGGTGACGGGGCTGCCACCTCTGCTGAGTTTCGGCAACATTTTCCAACTTGAAAGAACCCACACAATTAGCCAACTCAGCCAAAACCCACGGCGCTTTGATGTCCCTCAAGCTCGGCGCTCAATTAGCCGTCGTGGTTTCCGGCAAGGGAGATATTGCGCATGATAAATTCTCAACATATATCAAATTAGGCCTATATATGCAGTTCATACAATTAAGTTAAACTTACATGATTTATTATGCAAGTAAGTAAATTAATAATACCTGCGCCGATAAATTCTTAACATATTATTACTAACAGCAAATTACTTATGGACAAGTACGAGGTGTTTAGAAGAATGAGATGTTAATATTTTAATTCGACAATTGATATCAGTTGGAACGTGAAAACGTTCATCTTGTTGATGTATACTCTATCTATCTCATCTATTTTGACATATTTTTATTCAAGATGAGTATAATATAATATAATAATAAAATGTGCCCGGATATATGAGACAGATGGATTATTTATTTAGATTTTTTTTTTAATCAGACAACACAACACACTCACACACACACACCCGAGTTGATTAGAACCCCCGACCTCTTGGTTAGAGAGGAAACGTCTTACCAATTGAGTTGTCCTTCATCGTCAAAAAGCTTATTGATTATTTTGAAAAAACATATGATATTGCTCCAAAAATTTCCATAAACATGCTTATTCATATGAAATATTATTTAATGCTTCAATAAACATGCTTCCAATCAACTATAACTTAAAATTTCCATCTAATGAATGGAATTCTTGAAATTTGATCCAAATAGGATTCTTGTTTGTGTTGTGTGATTTTTAATTATAAATATTATACTCCGTATAACTGTATAGTAACAGATAAACTAAACTTTTCATAACATTTAATGCTCCTTTTAAACGTGGGACATTGGATCCCACAGTGTTTAATTTCCGCCAATAGCTATTTTCTTAAATTGATTAAAATCCGAATTAATTGAGTTAAATATTAAATGGTTCGGCAATGGGAACCCCTAGCTATCATAATTAAAAATTCGTTTATATATTTCTAGTGCCGCAAAATAATTTTCGTTAAGAGTCGGCTAGCTAGGGTTTCTAGTTGTGAACATAAATGTTTAATTAGAAAGACTATAAATTAACGGACAAACTCCTTAGAAGTTAATTAATTAGAGGGACACAAAAAATACAATTCATTAATTAAGAAACCCAAAATGGTTCTTTTTATCATAGTGAGCCTTTTTTTGGCCTTTGTAGCAGCATGGTTGGTGTGGTGGCGAGGAGGAGGAGGAGGCGGCGGCGATCTCCCTCGGGGGCCGCGGCCTTTGCCCATTGTCGGCAACATTTTCCAACTCGGAAAAGACCCACACAGGTTGTTGAGTCAACTCGCCAAAACCTATGGCCCTCTGATGTCCCTGAAGCTCGGCTCTCAGCTCAGCGTCGTGGTTTCGTCGCCCGAGATGGCGAGGGAAATACTGAAAACCCAAAGCCATTTTTTCGTGAATCAATCCATAAGCGATGCAGTGAGCGTGCATGGGCACGGAGAGATGTCCATTGTGATGCTTCCGGGCAACTCCGATGAATGGAAGAAACTCCGGCGGTTAACCAAAGAGAAGCTCCTCTCCACTCGGGCTCTCCAACTCAGCCAAGATCTCCGGCAAGAGATGTTGCGGAAGCTGGCCGACCACGTCAGCAAGTGCGGCGGCGCCGCCATGGACGTGGAAGAAGCCGCCTTCGCCACCATGTTGAGCCTCATGTTCGCTACGCTCTTCTCCGTTGAAGCCGGCGCTTTGGATGAGAAATTGCAGGAGCATGTTATCTCTATCAGCAGGTATCTTGGTCTTCCTAATATTTCAGATTTCTTCCCCGTCTTTGCTCCTTTGGATCTGCAAGGAATCAGGCGGAAGACGAGTTTTCACTTCGGACGTTTGCTGCAGATAGTTCAAAGCATGATCGAGCAACGACTCAAACAACGGGAGGCCTCTTCGACTGAGTACCAGAAGAAGAATGATTTTCTTGAAACGCTCCTTGACCTAATCATGGAAGGAAACTGATCGATCGTCGATTTTAGAGTGTTTTAGTGATGGAGAGATTTGTAGAAGACTGGGAACACAAGGATTTACGTGGTTCGATCGTTTGGGTCGATCTACGTCCACGGAGGAGAATGAGAATATGTATATTCCGGTATCTTTTCTAAATAGTACAGTGCCGACCCCCTCCTCTTACAAAATAGCTCTTATTTATAGATAGTTTCAGTCAAGGGTGGTTGAGAGATCATGGATGTTGCTGCTCTCGCACGTCCGCCTGTGCAGTGGTTGAGAAATCATGGATGTTGCTGCTCTCGCACGTCCGCCTGTGCAGTGGTTGAGAAATCGTGGGGTGGGTGGCTGATCTTTGTTGACTGTGTTATTGGGCCTCCCTTTGGATGGGCCGAGCTGGTCTGGGCCATTGGGCCTATCCTATCACTTCCCCCCCCAAAAGACCGGAGCAGCGAGGTCATTGTGGAGGAACTGTACTTGCTTCGTCGAAATTGAGATTTTGACGGAGTCGAAATGTATACCGCCTCGTTTTGGCGAGGTCGAGCTTGAATTGTACTTGGCCCCGTCGGAATTGGTATTTCGACGAAGTCGAAGTACATACCGCCTCGTTTTGACGAGGTCGAGCTTGAATTGCACTTGCCCCGTCGGAATTGGTATTTCGACGAAGTCGAAGTACATATCGCCTCGTTTTGACGAGGTTGGAATCGTATGGTCGTGATGTGAGGTGCGACTGCTGTTGTCAGTGTAGGTAGGACACGCGTCGCTTTTTTGTTGGAGCAGATGAAGAGACGGGATTTGAAAAGGCGTGCCTTTGCTTTTAAAAGCTTCTCATGTACGCTAAACAATACTTTTCCCCCTCACTTGATTTCCAATTTCGCGCAAGAGAGAAAACCCTAAGCCTTAAAATTTTGCAACCGCCGCCACCGTCCAGTCAGTTCCCGGTGATTTTTGATCGGAAAATCTTTGACAAGTAAGTAATTTCCTTCACAATGGATGCTTCTTTTCTCCCAGTAGATAGTGATAGTACGAACGTAGAGGTTTCGCCTTCGCCGGTTAGGGAGTTTCCGGCGAAGGTTTGGCTGAATGTATATACCCGCGCGTTAGTCCCGCCGGCGTTTAGGGAAATTGAATTCCCGTCGTTGGTCGGGTCTGACGCGTCTCTGGCTATGGCCTCCACCATGTCTGTATCTCATATGCAGGGTTTGGCTCGCAGTTTTTTATTTCCCGAGTCAGTCGAACTCCTTTTACCCCGCGATGTTGATAGGGGTAGTTCGCCCCCCGTGGGTTTTTTTACCGTATATGAAGATTACCTTCATTTCGGTTTACGGTTCCCTTTGAACCATTTTTTTGTCGAGCTCTTAGAAGAGCTTGAACTGGCGTTAGGTCAGTTGCAACCACCCTCTGTCAAGCAGATCATCGGCTTTTGCTTCGAGGTCAGCCGACGTGGTGGTACGCCTACCGTAGAGTCGTTCCTTAGGTTTTTTAGGCCTAAGCTTGGTCCGACGGGGTGGGCTTACCTTTCCCCTATTAATAGGTTCAAGTTGGGGACGCCTTCTAAGGTGCCGAACTGGCAAAAGAAGTTCTTCTTTTGCCGGTGTGAAGGTGTCCCATTATACCCTTGGATGAAGGGTAAGTTCGCTCCTCGAGACACTGGGAAACCGACCGGTGAGCTTGAGACGAGCTTGGTGAACCTCGGCCTCGTTGAAAGGAATTATGCCGAGGCCGAGCTTGCGAATCATGGGTTAAGCCCGTATAACTCCGTGTCTGACGCGGACTTGGGTGAGGCTCTGCTTCGCTGACTTGCGTTTCGTGATTTCTTTCGTTTTTTACTGACATATATTTTTTTGTAGTGGATGCCCAAGCTTTCCAGGCCGCTTTACAAGGCAAGAATAAGAGGAAGAGGCAGAAGCCCTCTGTTTCCGTGGTGGAGAAGGCGACTTCGGCGACGTCGTCGGAGAGGACGACCGACCTTCCAAGGTCGGTATCCGTGAGCTCGCAGCTGGACGTGCCTGTCCGGGGTTCCTCTCCACTGCAGGTGGTCGGCCGACGACCTCGAGGAGCCGTAACTTCGTTGGATGCCGAAGTGACGATCGTCGAGAGTGGCGCGACCTCGAGCCAAGGATTCCCTGAGGTAAGTGTAAAACTGAATATTACATATATATAGTGATTGTACCCTTTTTAATCTCTCCTTTGTTTTTGGGTTTTAGGGAGCCGAGGCGGTTTTGCAGGGCTTGGCGAGCTTCATTAGGAGTGGAGTCGCCAAGTTCCAAACACAGGCTGCCGAAGTTGCGGCTACGGAGGATCGGCTGAAGGCCAGGGTCCATGCTGCCGAAGCCGCGGCACAGGCAGCACAGGAGAGGGAGGCGGTGGCTTTGGCTGCCGCCGAAGAGGCGAAAAAGAGGAACGCCGAGCTGGAGGTTGAAGTGGACCGGCTGACCAACGAGATTGCCGGGGTGGTGGCTGGACAGGGGGACGTGTTCCGAGCTGTGGTGGAACGTGTCTTCCGGTCGAGACATTTATCCCACATGGCCGTTCAGTTGGCGAGTGCCTTGAGTACCCCGATCGTCTCTGCAGCGCTTGACAACATCGCCGCCGACATCCCCGAGCTTGATAAAACCAAGTACGGGTATGGTGTCATGACGGAGGAGAAAACGCTGCAGGACTTCGCCGGGGTGCTTTTGGAGCACGGTTCTTCAATCCCGGTGGTCGAGCAGCTCGCCGCGCAGAGGGTTCTACTCACTGAAGGGACTATTCGGCGATGTCCCGCTGACAGGTATGAACTCCTGGAGACGGTCATTGCCGACCTCGAGAAGACCCCGGCTGCACAGACCGCCGAGGAACCAGCTCGCGACGACCTCGAGGAACCAGAGGTCGGCCTAGAAGGAGAAAATCGTGATGGAGTGAATTGACACTTCACGATTTTTGGCTTCTTTCCCCCTTCTCTCTTTTTTTTTTTTTTTTTTTTAGTTTTGTACTTCGTCACCGTTAGGGTGGCGTTTCTTTCGCCGTTTTCGGCTATACATAAATAAAAGGATTTCTTTTTGAACCTTGCTTGTATTTGTTCTGTAGTCTGCTCCCGAGTTTTATGATGCCTCCCACCTTGTTCAAGAAATATCCGAGCTTCGCCGAGCTGTAGAGGTGGCCGAGCTCGATGTTTCGAACTGGAAGAAGCGGGCTAATAACATAGAGATCGAGGCCGAGGTGAAACTTCGGGCTTCTTTAGAAAAACTTGATGAGATGCATGCCAGATACATGGAGCTCGAAGACCAGTATCAGCGAGCTCGGGATGACATCAAGACTTGCAAAGAGATCGTCGAGGAGCATATGGAGTACGAGACCATAATTCACCGAGCTGGGGGATCCACAATTTTCAAGACTTACGATAAGGTCAAGGAGCTCCAGGCCCGATGCCGAAGTTACAGGGAGGAATATGGGAGTGAATCCTGGCAGGTTAGAGGTGAGTTTGAAGAGCTCGTTCGTGTGGCGAGCATTTATGAGACAGTCCTTGATCGCTTTCCGAAGTTGAAGCGGCGTCTGTCTTTACAAGCTGGTTCTGCGACTTCAGTTTCTTCCGATCCGGATCCGAGGTTGCTCGACCGTACTTCTAGAGAATTTTTGGAAGGTGAATCTTCGAGGTCTGCTGACCCGGACCCGAAGATTGTGACACGCCATTCTCAAGAAATTTATAGTCAAGAGCGGCGATCGGCGTCGGGACGGGGTCGGGGTCGGGCGAGCCAGAATGTCCGAGGTAGAGGCCGAAGTTCGGCTTCTGGACGCGGTCGGGGCAGGTTTAGTATAGACGATGTTTTGAACTTTAACTCCGGCAGGGATTTTGCTAGAGATTGGCTTA